>WEDG01005285.1:0-108836 GCA_017591395.1 Schistocephalus solidus
ATATATATATATATATATATATATATATATATTATGATAGTGAGGTTACATGATGCACCATATTGATAGAGCAGGTGCTAGCTAAAAGCCCAGCGTCATCAGTGAGTCATATATTATGCAAAGTAAGCGAGGGAAAACTAGAAATGCCACGATTATCCGACTACGTATATCAAAAAGGCAAGGATATGGTATGCAGTCGGGGTCAGCAACAGATAATTCGGGTCGTGTGCTTTGTGAGAATTAGTTGTAACAGGGGTTATACGGGTGGGGTCTTAGGAAACCGGCCCCCAACCCTAATCATAACTAGAAATATAATCTTAACTTTAATCCTACCCTAAACCTAACTTTAACTCGAAGAAGTACTTAACGGAACAACGCCTATTTCAATTAATGTCCCAATAAGACACTTTTCACTGGTTATCTGTTGCTGACCCCGTCTAAAAATTATATCCCTGCCGAAAAAAATTCACAGCAAGCTTCGACCCAGCCTTGCCTCACCCACCAGAATCACTGCCTAGTGGTTGGAGGCCTGGCAGTTCAAAGGTCTGTAAAGACTGGTTGCAACATCGCTTCCTGCGTCTATCCGTAGCAACCGAGATTTTGAGATACCGTTCTCCGTGAACGTAGACCTAGCAAATGCCTGTCATTGAAGGTAGGGTCGGGCTTTATCTAAAATCAGAATTCTTAGCCAAATTTTATTCCGAAAATAACTTTCATCTTTCCTATCTGAATAAAAAGTAAAGCCATCAATTCCTGAACTATTCTAGTCTCCTAGAGTTCACAATAGTAGGGAAATATGGTTATACATGACCCATTTGTATTGAAGATTAAAATGTGTTGTGTCACAGATTCGAAGGGGAGCCATCTGTATCAGAATTCAACAACCCAGACCTTCCAGCTATGAGAAAGCACTGTTCATATAAAATAATAATATATACTCAGAAAATATCGATCAAATGGGATTATATGCATTGTTCGGCTAGCAGGGCATGTGAAAATGAAATCCCACCATCCCAGATATTTAAGTTACTTTTCAGGGATATTTACCTTCTTGAACTTTAGCGTCAGATCACCTTTATTATTACCGAGTGTGATTCCTACTCCCGTGCCTTATCATGACATTTTTGTATCAAAGTCCTACCGGGTTTTTTGAAATACAATCTCAAACGACTGTGGCGAGACGTAAACTGTCAGATTGAAATGACTAATGTTGTCCTACACCTACGTTGTGATTGATCCCAAGGTAAACAAATTAGGGGTACCTGGCGATAAACGTAGAAAAAAAGCTTTAGCCTCTCCTTTCCCACGAAAATTAAATAAGCAAAACCACCGATCGGCCCAACACAAGAATAAAATCGCGAGGAAGGAAGCAGGGCACAGCAGACTGCCAGCTATGCAACAACATCATGTGCTTTTGTAAGGTGGGCTAAACTTCCGTATGCGGATACTGCTGGCGCGAATATAAGTCAACGAAGTGCGACTTGCCAGATCGCCCGCCAAGAGGCCTCGTAAGGAGTCACGAATTTTACACGAAAGTGCAACCGGTGCGCCATCTTAGTCTAAATCCAACCTGAATCCAAAAAGGAGGATGCGAAAGCAGGAGAACGACATAAAACGCTCGACACAAGGATGCCGATGGCACTGAAAAATTTGAATTCTGCGCTTCCTATAAGGGGTTCATCTCACACCAGTAGCGAAAACAAAGGAATTTCAGACGAAATGCTGTTAGTCGCAACGTCGAAGGAGGCGTCAAGACGTGAAGTACCATACGCTCAGTTTAGATGCAACTAAAGTCTTATTATGAAGGTAGTCTCTTAATCAGTGCCTGCACGTTCAGTATATGTATATCTTAACACAGCTAATGGTTTCTTCTTGGGAAATGTACAACTATATGGTTATCCAGGGAGTCCAAGGAACCTTTGGTGAAACCTTAAGAGAAAAGTTAAAAAGATTTTCGAACTTTCCATAAGTTAGTGGGTGAAATGTGGAAATCTGATGATTTTGTCTTCCTCTTGAACCCATTAAGTAAAAACATGACTGTAACTATATAGAAGCACTGCCGAAGTAATCGTCTCGAGATTTAAAATTGGATGGACTACGTCAACAGAAACCCTCGTTGTGAAAGTGGTCTAACGTGAAATCCTAGGAAGAGAAGGGTTCGGATTAAGGTTTTTATTAGGGTTAAGGATAAGGTAGGATTAAGTTCAGGGATAATGTAGAGGTTAGGGTTGGTTCTCAAAATTTTTAGAAGCATTCGTCAGACCTTATCACATATGATGAAATTACAGTAACTGAGGGTACAGGACGAATTAAACAGCCTATTTAACCGTCTGGACAAAACTAAAATGACTGTTACTTATTCTTTAGCCAACCTTATAGATCTAAAAAGGAATCTCGGTGGATAAAATACAGGGAGACAGTTGTCATGGGGGTGAGTTTTAGCTTATTTGACGGGAGGGGTATCCAAATCCGCATGTTATGGGATTGTGCGTATCACGGATGAGCTCTTTTCCATGAGGGGTAGTGGGTATGGGATTTTCAGCTGCTATGTGAGCATAAGACGCCAACAGGAACGCTATATTATTCTGGTGTAAGATCTCTGGAACAATAGGAGGACGTTGATGAGCTTCTACTCACCGAAAGCAAATTAAACGCATACAATTGCTTGGCATCTTCATCGAGCCAAATATATACTATAAGGTAATGCATGCTTCGAGATGATACAATTCCTTATAACAATAACTTCAGCTACTTCAATATATCCTCGTGAGCACGCTGTTCTCTGATGACCCCCTAGTCCAGCGGTTTAAATCAAACCAACACCGGCGATTAAACACTACTGTCGGGGAGGGCTCTCACACGCTTTATGGGTAAAGTAATCAATTCGGTCTTGCTGAGAAATGCAGTCATTCTTTCCTCTTGAAATTCGGGTAGCCGAAGAACGAAATATGTGAAAAGGTAATTGATCTAAAGTAACAGCAACTAAAGAGGACCAATTGAGACAGCTCAATCAGAGCTTACTTTCCATTCGTTGCTCGGTAAGATACGGGAATACGAACCCCAGTTCTTTAAATGGTCTGGCAGTAAATTCCCCTAAGGATACATATTCTTGTGTCCAAACACCATCTCCAAAACTTAACGCAAACCATAACCATTATCTTAACCTTAAATCTAACGCTGAACTCCCAGGAAATTTCCGAAAGGCCCTCCGAAATAAAGAGGTTCCTATTTCCATGTCCTGTCAGTTTTTTCTTCCAAAGCTCAAAATATTGTTTGACAGGTAAATGTCACCTATTTGACTGAATATTACGTAGCTTCTGACCTCACCAGACGAAAATGTGAAAGAGGGAGTAAAACCAAGAGGAACACAAAATGTTGAAAAAATACACCATATTCAGGTAAATTAAAAGTACTCATCGGAATTCGAACCTTTGTGAATCTTAATGCGCCGTATATAAAGAATATGGGCATATGCTCGATTAGAAAAAACTAAAAGTACTACTGTTAACCCATAAGAAAGGAGCGTTTGCTGTTTGGGGTAAGACTGGTTAAGTGGTTTCAGTGTTGTCCAGATAAAATCCTCTGATTACGTGGACTATATAAAAAGGCACAATTAAGATCCCTTTACCTCTCTGAATGACGAACAGGAAAACAAGGTTACATATAATAGGAATAAATGAACCTCGTATCTGGATTTGGCTTCCGTCTAGACGCATAGAACCGTTTTATTGAACTAGTACATTGGCCTTTTTCTGAGCTGGGGACAAAATTGGCACACTGGGATTTACAAAGAGCACAGAAGGGAAGGTATTTGGACAGGTGCAATGCGCACAAACTTTTAAAGTACTTTCTAACAAACCATGCTCATATCCTTTTCAGGATCTCAAAAGCTTCAAGCGCAGCTTCCACTCTGACTCTGGAGGCAAGCTAAGATAAGATTCGCATAAAAGAGTGAGTGGAAAATATATGAATATATAACTGGTAACCCGGGAATCTTACAAGTATTTGCTGCAGACTGATTAAAAAGACTTGGACAAAAGGAATCCTCGAAGTGGAAAAAGTTTGCTTAAAATACGTCAACTCAGCTTTAGAGGGGGATGGTCTTACTTTACTGATTTATTAATTATTATGGTACACTGGGCAGAAAAAAAAGGAACAACGACGATCAACGGGGGCACTGTTTCGACAATGCACATATTTAAGAGACTCGTAGGTAAACTACCTCGTTTGTATATTAATGAGAACATGTTAAAGTTCACTCTGGCCTTCTCACAGGAAAACCTCAGCATGTTTTTATTGGCATGGTCAAGGCGTACTTGGCATCATAGCGCCGTCAGGATTCACACGGTACCGTTCCGAGTCTTCTAATACTTTTAGTGTAAGTGAACAGCTACTTAAATAGCAAATGTAATGCTTGCTAATAATCTCCAGTTGCGCGTGGTGAATGAAGCAGTGTGTAGGCCCGACTGCGAAAACGGTGAGATGAATGCTTCTTAAGCCTCAATTTCTTCAAATAGTGGCTCCTTTTTTCCACATTTGATAATAAATAAGCAGATGTCTCTGAAGCTTCTATCGCATTGTAAGTTATGAACTCGCATTACTTAACATGTTAAAGCATCTTAGTTGAACTGACTCTAGGTCCAACGCCATTTTCTAATTGTATCAGGTCATCAACGAAACTCATAGTTGTCCACCTAAGACTTTCGTACATGCACTACAGCTGGGAAGCCTCTACACCGACTGCTCTGGAAACCGGGTTGAATTAATCAGGTGAATTCTTTACAACCGATAAAACTAATCGGCTGCGCTATGCTGACCTAGGAAAACCAAACAGTTCGCAGCGTGGCAACGCATCGGCGAGGCTCACGTTGGAATTGCCCGGAATGCAGGTTAAAGAAGGCCCTTATAAGTGGTACACCCAAAAGACCTGATGCAAATCATCTTAAGGCGCACAATACTATCATGCTGTTGACCATGCTGGTGAATCAATTCTATGACCACAGAAGAGACTGGATGCAAATCCGTAGGGTGTAACTCATTTTATTTTGATGGATATGAGCTCCACGTAGGCACGGTATAGATCTGGCCCCAAGCAAATAACCACACAGTAAGGCAACTTCAAGAGTCATACCTATTAATTAATCTATTTGAATCGCAATATTGAGCTACAAAAGGCATAAGATATTTTGTGCTAACACCTCACAACCGGCCAGACCCAAATAAGATAAGGGGTCACTGTGAAACTTATCGGAAAACCAAGTCTCAACACCCAGAACAGGAACAAAGACAAACAGATAAAAAGCGAAATAGAAGATGGATGAATTCTCCGAAAATCAATGAGTAACCTGTGGCTGTGAATGTCACTGGAAGTCAGTGCAACAGGCAGAATAAACTCTATGCTTGAGGTCATGGACTGAACTCGTCAGTCTCTCATGCAGAACTTGATACATGTGCTGAGTACTGCCTGATGAGAGCGAGCATGTCTGTTGATTTGAACCGAACAAGTTTTATTGAGTCCGAACAGGCAGGCGGAAAAAGTGCGTCAAATACTACAGACAAACTGAAGAAATGACTGTAGAAAATCTGGTGGCGTATAGATCTCGGCGATAATAATTCTCAGATGACAGCTACGTAGCCAATCAAGAAGGAAATAGCCGAAATGTGATGGCTCTTTTGGTAGCTTGGAGGCATGTGCGATGACAAATAGTCTTTTGGATAGCGCGCGAACGACTTTGTGCGACAAAAGCTCATCATTCACTCTGTCCGATTTTCAACTTTGCGATGCCTAGCAAAACGGATTTTTGGACCTCGTGCTCTGGCGCAGTTTGAGGTAAGTATTTGATATGAATATACATGCAGCAGATGACCAAACTCATGGAACGTCAGGATAGAAATTTGAATGGATATTTTGGTGTATGTTTTGGAATTATTGTTGTTTTTTTGAATTTATTTGGAGCATAGAACGCATTCTAATAAGTAATAAATCATTTCAAATCCATTTTATTCAAGAAAAATGCGTCAGGTTTAAATGAAATATTACGTTTACGCATACCCAAATAATTTCGCATGCCATATACTATCACAGATTAAAACTTGTCAGGTATATAAGACGATAAATAATGCATTTGTCATAAACTATTTTTTGTTTGATCATTTTTCGATAAAATACTTGAATTTTAACTAAACAATAATAACTTATAAGCCACCCTTTACCTTCTTTTGAAGAACAGTCGTTTCTGTAACTTAGTATAAATTTCCTGGATGCAAGTTGGGCGTGTGCGAAATTCGTGAACTTCCTTAGGATAGGTCACAAGCTCTATGAGTTTGTCTCTTCCCTCGATGTGTTTCGTTGGGGGACTTTGAAGAGCGTCCGTTCAATGATTGTTAGTACGCTAAAGGCTCCATCTATTCCAAAGGAATGTGTAAGCATTCGAGAACTGGTCTTTAATGTAGTCTACCCAATCTCCCATTTATTACTCTCTACTGATTGCTAAGTTCAAAAATAGAAAGAGGATGACCCATTTGTTATCGTCCCAATGATTTTCGTCCTACTGAATTCCCAACTAACTAAGCTGTCCCTGGTAAGTTGATTTATCTTTCAGGTGTTTTGTGCACCTCTGGTTGTTAAATCATTTCCATTATCGTTCAACTTCAAATTGAGAGGAAACTGTGGTAACAATTCCTTCTCGGCAAATTATTACGTAGACAGATACTTGGTATGGAACAAATAGAGGGCATTTAAATTAAAAATCCGATGAAGCCAACATTATCTGATAAATTCTGCGAAAGGTTCTAGCAAAATAGACCAAACCAGCCTAGACAACACGCTTCTTAGACTGTTCATTTCCCCTGCACATTTTTATTGATCCAATGAATTTCAGTTAATCTGCTCAACTAATTATGCAAACTCTGCATGACTTGGTCTTTACGCGAAGTTTTATAACATTGATACTTCTGCACGTCCCTTCTCGTCCAATTGCATTAGCGAAGTATTAACTGAGGACTTACGTTCCTGGTACGCATGTGTTCTCCGATTGTAATACCTGTACTTGTAATTCGTCCTTATGCAAAATACAGCCACACCCTATTTAATCCGCAAGTGGGTGGTCGGGGGAAGTAATAAAGTTAGCCCACTTTTCTTAACTCTTGTCGTCCCTTTAGGATTTTAAAGTCTCTATATAGGGTAAACCTAAATACTCCCACGAGAACGACTCATACCAAATTATCTTGATTACGAGAAAGAATATGGATGATTCTATGTAATTATTTAGCCTAATGATAGTCCAGGTAGTTCCCGTCGAGAGCTCCACAGATAGTCGCGCAGCAATGAAGTGGCGAAATGGCGCTTCGTTCGTCGCGGGTGCCGAGGCCCCTCACTGTCCACAATACACAGTAGTAAAATTCTCCTGAATTCAGTTTCTAATTAGGAAAACTTGTGCAACATCCAACCTTCGTGTTACGCTGGTAAAGCGAGGTTCGAATGGCTGAAAATAGGCGTAAGCGCAATGGCTGATGAAGCGAAATTTGTCTTTACATACCATACACGCGCTGGTTCCCAAATACATATATCTTACTGCAAACGTTTTCCTACGAGCTCTCTGTAGAGAGAGAGAGAGTTCTCGTGAAGGCCACCCTAAGAAGTAGCCAATGAAGCTTAGTCCTTCGTTTCAGAGTATGAATGGGTTGTGTCGGTACTTATCAGCCTTACAGACTACCGCTTTTGGCAGTTTTACTCAAGTGGCCTCTCAGGCACTCGAAAATACTATCTGCTGGCGAGCCTATGATGTTATTAAACTCTGCCAGAAGTAAGCACCCTGAAATTGGCTTAGTCGGAGATAGATACCTGATGCTGTAGTAACATGTTTCAATAATTCAGTTATGATTTTCCCCTGACTGCTCGGCTTTTGGCACTTCAGCCAACCCCATGTCATACTTGAAGAAGCGTCTCTTAGTTTTTAAACGATTCTTAAAGCACATATCAAGGACTGCTAAAAGAAAACCTTCATGGCAGTGCGCATTGTTTTTACTGGGGTATGGAATGCCTTGATAACTTTCCCATTATTAGGATTCATAAAAGAAAATTGAGCCTTATTTTTAGAACGGAGATGGATTCTCTTCAACACATTCAAGAAGAAATTTCCTAAGGGCCATCTCTTTTAAGCTCGATAATCTGATGACACTCCAATTTAAGCCATCGATTTCAGTGTGAAATTAAAGATTTGTTGCATGTAATTAACCTAAAGTTTATTCTTTTTCCCGGTACCCCACCATGGTTAGTCGAGTTCGTATCCCTCCGTGCATTTGGCATGACTGCAATAAAGGATCGTTAGGCTTCGGCCCACCGCCCAGCTGATGACCATATCACGTAAACATGGAACGCATCATCCTGCGTGGGGTTTTCCGATTGGTCAGGCAGGGCACAGCCACACACACCTTCCACCTACGCGTGGTCGTGCCCAATTTGCATGAATAGCATTCCAGGTCGACCCATCGCCGGCCAAATCACGCGTTCATTGGTTCAGCGTTGGGACATCGCATTGATTCCCCTCCACTCTGACTGATGCAAGTGTAAGTCCCACGCCGAGCCTATCGCACAAACGAGGACCAGAGACACTTAGTTCGGTGCGAAGTTTACCTTAAAATCAGCGGTGGTGACGAAGCCTGAGCTCCTTTACAGCTTCCACAGGAACTACCATGGAACCCTTTGAGTATGACGACTATTCGGAGTTCGACACGGAGGAACTTGACTTTGAGCTGCCTCCCCGAAAGTCCACATTCAGATCATCCAGGCATGCGTCCCCCTTTGAACTAGAGAGTGAGTTCTCCACCCTCCCTTTTAATTATCTATGGTCCATGTTTATCAAAACAAATAAGATTTTTGGTATTTATAGTAGTCCTAACAACCCAAATTCCGGTAAACTCATCGTTCCATAAAGGTGAAAGAGTCACTGAGACTTTCTAGAGGTTAAATCAGCTCCGGACCGTTTTGATACACAGCCCCCTCACTCTGCCGGCAACTTGTGATATTAACTATAACTTTAACCTGAGACATCTGATTATTTTGGCAGTTTGCCTTGGTCTGTGACACATACAAGCATGCATTTAATTCAAATGAGTTCATGAAAATTTGTTCATAAAAGATTATAATGGACGTTCTGATAATGGCACGGGAACTTTATTCAAGAAATTGAACTCTTTGAAGAAACCAATTTCGATGTTTGTATTTGGTCCTCCAAATCACCAGACTATGCATTCCTTAAGGAATAAATAAAACGCTTTCTTTAACAATTGTCCTAAATGACAACGATTCCCAAAAAGGTTGCTAGGTGAGAAAAGGCCAGTAAACGTTTTGTGGTTCTTTGAAGAACACTACCTAAGAGGAAGCAATCTTGAGCAGAAATAATTTTAACAGCAATATTTCCTACCCATTCCTTACTTTTATGACAAGACAAGAAAGGTCTTTTTTGCCTATAAATGATGCTAAAAGGCAACAGTCATGTAAATATTTTGAAAATCGAATGATCTTCCGTTTCGAAATTGAAAATTTGTTATTTATATACATGCAAATGGCCACTCATAAATCCAGAGGTGGAATGCTTATATTTTCAATCAATACCATGGACGTGGTCTGGATTTTAAAGGTTATTATATAACGCAATGTTTTCATTTAATGGCACAACTTGTTTTTAGTAGCAGAAGACCTTGATTACGATTGTGAGATATGAAGTCACCATAGCAAGCCGAATCGATTTGAATGTCTGCCAGATGTTTCTAGCTACCCAAATTAATTCGTGGTCATTGCATCTATCACAAAATCATCCGAAGATAAGCATTTAGCTAGCAGAAACCTTTTTATACTAGTTGCGCTCAAACATTCTTTTGGATTCAAACTATGACGGTGTCCCGCTGAAACTAGAATATCTTAAACTCTTGGCGAAAAGGTTTAATTAAATTCCGTCCGGGAAAACGTTTTTAACTTTTGCGATCTTTCTGTACGGAAAAATCAGTCCATAGAAGCATGCCCAGTGAGGGGACAGAAGATCGGCAGACAGTTTACCGATATTATCCTGCCTCTGTCGCACAGGATGCTTATGAAAGATGTAGTAGTTACCTGCCAGTCAAGTTAGGAGGAAGACACAGGGCTTTACTAATTCACACTTTTCTCTTAAGTGATTAACAAGACACCAGCACGCTCTCATAAAATGTGCTGCACTTCCCCGCATTATGGCGACATCACAGGTCTGTTTCCAGTTGTGCGAGTCTTCCTGGAAAAAAAACATACTTGCAAGGCGCTTGCAATAAGTAAAAAAATAAATAGGTTTATCGATAATGCCCCATGCCGCTGATTAAGCTACTTTCCCTGATATTACCAAAGTCTTCTCAGTACCTAAAAGAGCTAAATAGTTGGGGTTTCTTGAGGAGAGGGCGTAATTCGAGATACCGAGTGTTTCTACCAAAATTTATATTTTTTTAGCTGTCCCATCCACTGTATCTAAATTCCTCGTTAGGTAGGCTCAGTCTAGACTGGAACCTCTCATGGGTAGAGCAGAAGACACGGAATTCATCTTTTCGTAGTCTGATTCGTCGATTGAACTCCCCTGGATCACTGAAGGGAATTAACCTTTTAAAAGCGCTTTTATCGAGCCCCACCATTTAATTCGCAGAGGGTAGTGCCCGCCAGAGATTTTTCGTCCAGGCCGTAAGGTGTTCATAGTTCCATGCATGATTTCATGAAGATTTAAGGGGATGTACCACGACGGGCCTGCTTTTCGTGTTTTCAATCTCGCCTAAAAGAGCGGCAAAGTTTAGGCGCGAGAATAAGCACCCACCCCCGCTAATGCAGGTGAGCTTGCAAAATATTCCAGCATGCGCAAATATTTCCATGCCCAAAAATTAATCCTAACCCAGTCCTTTAATCCACCCTTAGCCCCAGCCTTAACGCTAACCTCAAACTTAAACCTGGCCTTCGGCCTCACGCTAGTTTTAACATTATGCTAACTCTAACCTTAGTACTGCCATTAATCTCATCGGAAATAAGCACAAGGTGCTCCAAAAGGTAGGGGTTCCTCTCCCCGTGTCTTACCTGTAAAACAAATAAAAATTTTCCAAGAAAACGAGGCTTGTTTATTCCGCCATAAATCATAACCACAGGGCTTCCAATTATAATGCTGCCCATATGATCCCTCGACAAGTGCCGAAGGTTTCAAAGTTAATTACCGGAACTCTTGCCCTTCTATTGATTAAACAGGCATTTGTTGCCTTCAATTGACACGTAAACATTTCCTTTGTGATGTGTTTGTAAAAGTTAAACTAGATTATTCTGTGTGCGGACAGTAAACTTTGGAGGTAGATATTAAAATAGGGCATTGATTTAATGATGGACGCTGCTTTACAACTATACGTTTCTTCACTAGTTGATGACCAAGAGATTGAAAGGCTGCGCTCACGGGTTCGTCAGGTCACCTCTGACTTCCTGGACAGCTGCGATTCAACTAGGAACAAAGCGAAGAAAAAGGATGAAGCTGCGCTTAAACAAATTGATATGGCTATGGTATGCATTCTTACATCACCTACCTTTGTATGGAAGTGCGACGGCCTACGACTAACAAATAATATTTAGATATTAGTAAGAGCAGTTTGCATTATTTTCCTCTTTGATAGTGTGATTTATGAAAATATTGCAAAGACCGTGGCACGTCTACGGAGACTTCATCTACATTCGAGACCAAACGCATATTTTCGCGTTTATATGCTTTTTCAACTTAACAAATGTAATTTTTAGAGGCCGGATTCCATTTGCAGTTTGAAATTTTTTGTTTGAACTTGGCTCCTAACGTTCAAGTCCCAACAATACGACTAGCACTTAGAGCGCTTGCACTTTCAACATACTTTTGGCATATTCAACAAAAAATGTGTTCTGTCTACGTGATGGAGCACTCAACTTCCATTTTTTCCCGATTCCCCTGTTTTTAGTAGACTGCTTACTTCAGGACGGCGCAGATTGCAAAAAATTAGGCCTTTTGTTTGAACCCTTTGAATAGAATGTCAATCATTTAAGCGTGTATTCTACTTGCCCATTATCTCTTTGCATCTTCTGTTTTACTATTTCATGTGAAATGCATCGACAGTACATTTTTATGCAGTACTTCGCAGTGTCTGTTGCCTGCACACTCAGTGGCATGTTCGCACCCAAGTTAACCTTTGAAAAGAACGTATACGCGTAGGTAGGCATTCTTAATGATGACATTTGAGACCCCGGCCCTCTGGCTTCACTTTAGGGTTTGCTATTTATTTGCTTAGCAGGCCATCCCGTTTTAGCTGGCACTAGAACTTAAAAAATGCCATCCTGCTTTGCCTTCTACTGAAAGAACTTGCAAAAGCACTTGACATTCCAACATGTTCCATTAATGCACGATCAATTCTGACAATAAAATGTTAAGGTCTTTCAATCTGGAGTCACCGCCAGCATGAACAGTCTGGGCATGGTTTTTTAACTAAAGCTTGTTACACTCAACGCATTCACTAAAATTCTGACAAGAACCGCCTCGCTGCGTGTGTCACTCGTTATAATGTAGCTCTTCTGGAATTACGCCTACTTAATTTTTTTCCATTAAAAGCTACACTCAGAAAAAAACAAAGGAATTATTTAGAATTACCTGAAAAAGTTCACAAAGGGTTAAACTGAATGAAATTATTGCATGACTCTTGATCGCGACCCTTGTCTGTCGCACCAGCCACCAATAAGCCGCTCATTCAGGCAGCTATCGACCTCATATCGTCCGGCTCTGTTGACTGCAGTCCAGCGCTTTCAATGTATCCTTTTCACTGTCCCTGTATATAATACAAAATCACCCCTTCGGCCAATTTTGGCAAACAAGGCACTAATATTCTATGAAGGTGGCCAACGATGAAGTCCTCTGGCACAGTAAAGAAATACATAGATTAGGCCAAGCGTCGGGGTACTATACCTGGTTTGAATAAAATGTCCTACTCATTTAGTAAACTAAGGCGAATAACGTTCGAAGAGGACGCTTTTCGGCGACGATCGGATATGTGGCCCCTCCAGAAAACGGAGGGAGGAAAATACTCCTGTAATATGGGAACGGTGGTAATAGGGGTTTTATAGGTGAGGTAAACGAAACCGATAGATAGCCGATGTGAAGGAGTACGAACTTGAAAAATTACACGTACGTTATTATCCTATTTAAATACACAAATAAAGCACAAAACGTTAACTCGCAAGTTGAAATAGTGGAAATTAGGAGCTGTAAACTGGTGAGGGGAAGTGAAAACCGGGCGCATTGTTCACATAATCCAGGCGAACTGATCCCAGTCCGTGATTACCATGCACATTGACGGAGAAAGTGTGAAGAATATATCTTTAACTCCGAATCTTATGATGGCCGTCATTGAAGATTTAATTCAAGTTGGCAATGCTGATAGTATAAATTCTAATGCTAAACCTGTGCCGTAAACCGAACCTTAACGTCTAATCCCATCCCCAGACCTAACCCTTACCCTAACTTTGGCCCCTAACCCTAAGTTCAAGTCGAATGATAACCCTAATGATAACACCTTAGGGAGGCCTGACTATGAATTAGTGGAATGGAAGGGGGTTAAATTAGGTCAAATCAAATGGCGTAAGTAGGTATTTCATTGAAGTAAAGACTAAGTGGGACCATATATCCGATTGTCACTCGCTTTTCAATTGATTGATTTCACATTTTAGCTGAACCTAAAATCGCAAGGGCTCGATATCAGCGCTGTGCTATCAGAATACTTCATTATTTCCCCTCTTGTTGATGAGCCGGGTAATTCTGACTTAGTGACCCAAGGCTGTAAATCTACGATGACTATGGCTACAAACGCCTCGTTGAGTCATGCTAAAAAAATTCAGAAAAACTCTTTTCAGTATCTGTTTGTTTCGTGGAAATAACGACAGAGAAAGTCACTTGTAAGTATTCAATAACCACAGGCTAACTGTCGGCTCGTTATTCTTGATGATGTTAAGTGAGGAAAGAAGGTGGTCGACCATTCTGCCACATCAGTACCGCTGACGAACCCAACCACCGTTCGAGCTTTAACTCATTTTCCCCGCTTATCTTATTATTTTCTGTTACGTAGTTATTTGAGTGCAATAAAATTTTCACCATCATAACTATTGATTTTATATGTGCTCGATATTTTAATAAGTTGAATTTCTGTTTCGCATTCGTCTACTAATACTTATTCTGCGTCAGGTGGGGTGTGTTTCAGTCTATTCAATAACGTGTCTGAGTTATGCACTGGTTTTGCGCTTCTCCTACTGCCAACAATGACTTGCGAAGGTTTTCAAACGAAGGCTTTCACGCACAATACCTACAGAAGTTGTGGGTGGTAGAGGTTTCCAAATTCACTTTTAAAGTTTCTGGGTTTCTCTGTATGTTTTTTTTTGCGTCCCTCACCCACCACCTTATAGCGATTTTACTTTGTTGCAGTTCAAGCTATGTGCTGCAACATTTTGCTTCCCTGTGACGACGTTTTCAACTTTCCTGTTTTTTTACAACTTTGAATACTTTGCTACACAAGGAACTTCCGCCGGCAGTTCCAAAGTCAGTAAACGGAGGTCGACGACGACGATCCTTAGGTATGCCACCACGTAGCGTACTCGAGGAAATCGACGCTCTGGAGTCCTTCGGCCGGGACACTAGGGTGAGCGGACCGTTCGCTCCATCTGCTTTGCTACCAGTAATTCGATTTGCGCCCTCCTTCTCTCCCATCAAATCTATTGATGCATTTCCCCGCATTTATATGGGATGAAGGCTGGTTGGCCGCTAGACGGGGAGGGAGTTAACTGTGGTTGAGAAAGGTTCCTCAGGGGGATGTAAAAGTTACGCCTCGACTTGAACAGAAAAGCGCAATAAATCGGATTTTATGCGCTTAAATTGCACAAGATTGTTTTGGTAATTGACTTCAGGGGTTAGAAACTGATAAAATATTGGTTCTTACCCAGGACCAAATACATCATAAATGTAATAACTTGAACTACACAGTTGAATGGTTCAAAGGGTTAAGTTATTCAGGTCAACTTAGTGTGACCGGGCTTCCTGATACAAACAGAACTGCTAAAAATCACAGTTGGGATTTAACGAACGAAAATGTCTTCATACATGTCTCTCAAGTTTGCACGGTATGCGCAGATGACGATTTACGTCTTCACGTATTGACTTATCATCCGAAAGGACCATCATTTTTGGATATTATATAAGCTCCATAGAAGACTCAGTTTTACTTATATAGCACAACTAAATCAATTCGTGTGGCTACTGTCTTAAAGACACTGACGAATTTCATGGCCTGCAGGACTCGCAGGAGCGCTCTAAGCGCAGTGAATGTCGGCCGGAAACGTACGAAAAGTTGGAGCTTATTACCTGCTGTCTCAGTCATGGTTTCTGATATTACAAAAATAAAAATTGGGTTTAATTTACGAGATGTTGTGTTTTTGTCACCTTTTACGCTACTAGCAAGTGAGTACTTCTCAGCCGCCAGCCAAATGGTAGAAGGGCAGACGCTTCCCAAATCAAACTTCGTGGAGACATAGTTAAAAGGAGAACCTTTCTTGTAGCAGCGGTGAAAACTAAAGTTCTAGCATAAGGAGTTTCAGTCTCTGATTCTGTTGGCCCGGTGCAGGGTGCAACGTGCGCCCCAGCAACCAATCAGCAAAGGGCATAGTGTCCATTGGTGTTGAACTGTCGCCAATCCAGGGCCACGTCAAGCGCAGTGCAAGCAGTCAACTTGCAAGGGAAGGGGGAATCACTCGCTGTCGCTACGTCAAGTAGATCGCCATAGGTCACGTAAGGCCATTATCTGAGGCCTCAATTTGTTGGACATTTTCTCCCCCTTCTAACGGAAAGGAATTTGTCTTAAACTTCAGCGACAGCGTAACTAAGCCCCCTCTGCAAACCACTTGGAAAGGTGACGACAGTTTCATTCAGGAGATGATCCGTTTTTAAAATATGCAACACAAAGAAAGTGTCCACCCGTCCCAATAAAAGTTGCGTTCGAACTTTAAACTTTGATAGGCTCCTTAAGATGGTTTATTATTTTTTTACTCAAATTAAGTTTTCGAACATCTCCCTATGCACAGCCACTGGCCGAGAAATTACCGAGGTCGCCAACACCCAAGTCCCGATTTCTTAGAAAGACCTCGACAGGCAGTAATGATCGCATGTCACCGCAGGTAAGCCCGCCCCTGGCAACCCCAGAACTGTGTGCTCGAATGAGTGGGCGTGTAGGGGCCGCCCCAGACAGGAGCTACCCCGACCACACGCTCCGCTCAAGTCGCAATCTTCCCCAGCCTCGCTTCCCTTTCGTTTCATTTGCCATCTCGGAATGGTTTACGGCAGTCGCTGTTCATCTATGGTTTCAGGTCGCCTTTGCTTGTGTTTCTACCTTCGGTGTACTTTAATTTCAACATTATTTTTTCCGCACACTTTTTGTGTTTCATGCTGCCGACGATTGCTAAAATGAGGAGCCGCTTAATTTTGCGGATCAATGGGTATATCCTTTCCAAATGACCATTTTAAAATAATTTTCTACCTCCCGGAGCTGCGCCCTCTTCTAGGCACACCCTCCCCGCTCCCCATAAGCCTAATTGAGTTGCTATTTTGGTGACGACTTCAACTTGGTTTTATTGCCCTTTGCGACTGTCGGAAGATTCATAACGTACGATTTCATTTTAATGGAAGGATCTGAACTTTCTTTTCGACGCATGCCACACACCCCCGGTTCGCGCATAATGAACCAGATGTTCGAAGAAGAATAGATGCGGTGGTTCGGAACGCAACTGGATGAGATTGCCATAGGGGTCACATCAAGAAGGGGCCGTTGTAGCCTGAATGTCCGTCCGGAGAGAAGGACCGAGTTATCCCACCAGTTGGAAACCTTCCAAGCCACAGCTTTTTATGCCCCGTGATATTTTAAAAGCGCATAAGATTGTTTATAGGGAGAAATTTGCACTGAGTCCATGAGGACAGAGCCCCAGGAGTCGACCTCCTTCTCTCTTCTTTCTCCCAGTCAACAGTTTCCTGTCTGAGCAGGTCGGTCATCTGATTTTGGGATTATGCGCAAGTGGCTGGGGCGGCGTAAGCCTGCGCTGAGGCATACCACCATTTGTGGCACCTGTTAGAGGTGCCTATCTCAAATAACCCATTTCGTGCTCTTGTCTAGCCCGGAGGTGGTCCAGCGTAGCTCTCGTGTGGCCTGTGGTAGGGCGTGCAGATCCACATAATTAGCATAATGCTGGTACCTGGTAGGCAGAATTAAGGACGTCTCGAAGGAGTAACTCATGCACTTTCAGTAGTATTTTCTGTGGAGATTCTAGCCCATGAATCCTTTTTAAGTGACTTTCCTACTCTTCAAAAATTATTTGATACAGGTAATCTATACTCAATATCTTTGCATGCATCCACAGTGCAGACTTACACAGGCCTAAGTTGATACCCTTAGAAGTAAAATTACGTTTGAGTGGCTGGATTACTCCCAGACATTGATTTAGCTGTTTTTAGAAGCCTACTTAAGTACTCCAATGTTTTAGTGATATCATCGGCAGTAAAAAAACAACCCTTGCGTTAAAATCATCTGCTGGAGTTTTCAGGAAAAGTTCAACCGACTTCCAGTGCTGTCTACGTGTGTACCTTCTGCCTTGTTTTTGTTGTTGTCGTTTCCTTTAAAGTACACTTCCAGTTAATTTTGACGTTTTGTCCTTTAAAACCTTATTCTGTGTAGTCGGTGATGATCCTCGACAAACACATGGCTGATAGAAGATGAGCTATTTGTTGTCAAGAGCGCCAGATTTACGTTATTTGTCGAGGGAAGTCAATTTCTATAGGTTTTACTAAACATGCGTTTTTTGACGCCACTGTTTCTACACTTATCCATCTGCACCGCCTTATCAAGCAGAAACATCAATGTATACTTCCTTAATGTGTTAGGCAGGAACTATGTCAGAACTCTTGAAAATCATCTTCTTACCAAAGCCAACATCGCAAAAATAACGCTGTTTCAAAAGTGAGGTCAAATGGGTTAAACTAAGTTTACAAGATGTATAACTGGAACGGTAAAAACCACCGAAAGCGACAAAACATTTTGAAGCGGAAAAACTACAGCTGTCCCGATTTAGGTCGGAAGTAGGTCTTCAGGGAGGCAATAATTCTCCAATTATTTGGCACATTTGGGTTAGTTAAGAAAATTCTCACATAAGGATCCAAAGGACTAATTGGCGAACCTATGTGCACCTTCGATAAATTCTCGTCAGGCCAGTACGGGAACGGCTTCGAGTGAAATCTGTCTGTGGTTAGAGAAATTGGTTAGATTTCGCCTTAACACGCAAGTGGAATAGGAGTCAAGGGTTATTACGAGCCGATGTCCGGGGGGAGAGAGCAAGAGGAAGCGGAGAGTTGCGTACAGGTGATCGGTCTTTGACCCTGGTAAGCGGGGGCTTTTGTGAGGTCCATCTGCGCGCACAAGGCCGGTTTTCTTAACCTGATGGTAGCCGATTCTGCTGTTGCTAGCAGACGCGGGCCCAGTGACTTAAGGTATTTCAGCGGGACCTTATAAATCACATGAAAAACACCCGATCCACCCGATGCCCGGGATCAATAAAAGTTGTGAGGATGGCATCGTTTACGCTCTTAATCTCGGCTTTTCCCAGCCGTGCTGGGAGGTGTTTTTGTATTCTTTTGGATAATTGGAAACTCGTACGACCAATACAACCTGCACCACAATACAAACCGAAGGAGTAAATGCACATAGGAGTTGTCTGAGATGGCAGCCTATCCTTGCCTTCACGGTGTGAACTCAGCTTTATAGAAAATAATATCTGAACCCTTGCTAATGGGAAGGTTCGTGAGACAACTTCATTCGGCTGCCTTCCCCGTGAAAGCTGGATGGTAAGAAACAGAGAGAGCCGGTCCTAAATCTGCCAAACAAAGTTTTCCAGACAATTTGTGGCTAACACCGACCAGCCTGTGCTTTTTTGAAGCAATATGAAACTGTCGAAACTCGTCTTTTGTTCAGACCTAGTTTTCTTCCGACATACGCTCCTGCACATGCCACCGTATGTCTCCTGCTTAGAAGGACGTCTAAGAAAGGGGGTGAACCTGCCGTTTCCATCTCCAATGTGAACTTGATCGATGGAGGTGCCTAATTTACAGTATTTAAGAGGGCAACTACGTCGCTCTATGTAGTGGCAATTGCAAAGATGTCATCACCGTAGCAACCGTAATGCCTTATCCTTCTGATCTGGTTGCTTGGTTGAAATTGCCCCAGCTTTCCCTTTACAATTTCGTCCTGGAGAGGTCCACAAGAAGAGCAAATAGAAAGGCCGTTTAATTGTCTACAAAGTTGGTTATCCAAATGGAACTGCACATTAAATGTTCATCTTAATGGTAATCCCTTCAGTTTTTCGTCAACGTTCCTATTTCATTCTAATCAACTGTCTGGGTGACCCGGACGTTCATAAAAAGTGACGAAACGTTTATCATCTCATTCACCTCGGGGAGCACAATTTGATTGTATTTATACGGATGCGAAAAATTCATCCTCTCGTAACTACTTCTGTTTATATTACGGAGCGCATAATGTCCAATTCATCTGCTTGGTCAACCAAAGGTACTACCAGACCATATTTTTTAAAAAAAGAGAGAAGGCATGAGATAATTTGCTAAAATTAAACCGTCTTGTAATATCCGTCATCAGATATGCTGAAGTGGAGGTCTGTTAATTTTGAATTCCTACAAGTAAAAAACACCATATATAAAGAGTAGATTGCTTTCAAAAGGTTTGCTTATTGAAATGACTTCCATTTGCTAGGACCTGTTTCTATCACCGCATTCCTAGAAGGAAAACCAAGGCCCTAGAAAATGTTGGAATTTGAAAAAACCAGGTAATAACATGCCTTACCGGGGGCTGCTATCCGGCTCCAAAAAAACCTAACTAACTTACTTCCTGGGTTGGTGTCTATCTTCTCCTATTCGTAACCTGGCTGAGGCTCGTAATGTTTGGGGTTTGTACTTGACCTTAGGTGCTGCAAAGTTGGGGACCCTCACGTGATTGAGATGCATCCCTTAGGCTTGTCTGCGGTAAATCGCTACGCAATTTCAACAGGAAACTTGATTGTCCGCACCTTGCCGCTAACCGAGAAATATTTCGCTAACACAAAGCACTCACCGGACTCCTGGTTAATTGTGAAAGCAGTCCTTCAGATGCGCCAACAAGGGAGGGTTCCCTTCCTTGAGTCCTGCTCTCGTTAATATTATCACTGTTATTATCCATCTTGAACTCCGTCCTGATTTTGGACTTACTGAGTTGCACTACGCTGGACAACCACTTACCTATCATAGCAACCCACCGGCACACGTTGACGTGATCACATCACCACACGCACTGGTTGATGTGGAAACTATCGCTGATAATCGGTAGGTTATCCAACACGCAGGTGAACTGGATCACATCGATCACTTCATAGTCGACCTCACTGTAGTTCGGTTTCTGGAACAAGTTGCAGTGCTTCTAACGCGTATCCACCGTGTTAGGCAGCAGGCAAGCTTGGCTTTCGAGCGTATGTGCATTCAGCCCCTAGGACAGCCAATCGTAGGAGGTCTCAAACACTGGGGTCATCCAATCAACAAAGTAAGTTTATGCTCATTGGCTCTCACGTGAGGCGCATGCCTAGTCCTGTATGGCCAACATCAACTATGCGGAGCAACGCGAGCACAGACTCAGAGCCGGTCACACGCAGAGGGTTGTAACTAAGTCCCTGTACAAAATATACCCCTCTCTGGTGTTTTTCTCCTTCTCACCTAAACAGAACTTGGCATGACTCTTGTGTTATCATGATAACTCCATTATCCAATCCATAAAAAGTCATCTTAACTGCATTACAAATGTTATCAGTATGAGAGAGAGAGAGAGAGAGCTACGCTTTATATTGAAAGTAAAATTCCAAAAATTTCAGCAAAAAAGGTCCTCCATTCACCGTGAAAAATCGTCCTTGAATGCGTCTCAAAATATTGATTAATTTGGACTTCCTTCCAAATGGTGCCAGCGTCGTACACTGATGACCTCATTTTTGTTGTTCGAATAAACAAATAGGGTTAAAATACAGTATATAATGGGTGAACTAGGCCAATCGACGTACAAATAAGAGGATTCACATGCAAATGGAGAGCAGAAAAGATGGCGGCTCAATTTCAATTTTCAATTTCAATTTCTTCCATGTTAACCTGCGCTTGAAAGTTTGCCCGGTTGGTGGAATGCTTGGGCGGACCCTCAAAATTGGTGTCCCTTCCCCTGGCAAAAATGCACTCATTTGCCTCGTGAACTGCGACTCATATCCCTCCAAACATTTTTGACTACTTAAACGAGCCTCCAACTACGAAAACTTACCAGAGCACCTCTTTGCGCCTGTTGTCTCCACCGCATGTTTCGGCCATCTGTCCTGAAAGCCTTGAATGCGCTTTTTTTGAAAATTTGCCTTTATTTATGCCCTTTCCACTCACGCTTTTAGCATCCTACTAGTGAATTAGTTTTGCGGCAGCTTGACCATGCCCATTTCCCAGCACTTTTCACTGCAGCATTGGTAGGGAATGTCAAGGCTTTGTCTTCGCACGTGCATATAATTTTTATCTTCTGTAATTTTAAGACTATGTTGCGCGTGGTCACTTGTAGTCAAAAGTATGGAAAATTCATAATGATGACCTGTGATATACTTTCCCCAAAATTTATATGTACATGGGTGCAATCAATATCCCAGAGTGGAGACAATTAAAAACACAAAAATCTGTTTAATCGCTGTTTCGTCTGACCTAGCCGTATATGTTCGAAAAAAGGTGTTCTGTTGCTTCCTTTGATTTATGCTATTTTGAAAACGCAAGCAACTGGCGTGCAACAATACGTTATGCAGATGTTGTTGTTAAGGGCATGTTTAAACCTCCCGTTTTCCTCTTCCAGGTTTTCACTTCTCGGTACCACGCTGGCTCCCTTCCACCACCTAGTTCAAGGAAAACAGTAAGAAATTATTTTTGTGCGTTTGCTCTGTGTACAAAAGGATAGTCTAACACCGATGAATGTCACTACCTAGAGTGGACAAGATCTGAATCCGATCGAAACCGGCAAGACAACGAGCTCGTGGCGCAGTGGGTAGAGCGTTAGACTTCCGCCCGACAAGGTCGCGAGTTCGAGGCTCGGGCGCCGTAGCGTTTGGTTTATATGGTTGGCTGATGACGGCTAATAAGTTAGAAATGGCCATTCCAGTCTCCCCTTGTCTTTGTCGGTCATGTTATTCTGCCTATATATATATATATATATATATATATATATATATATATATATATATATATATTAATAAAAGACAAAAGGAGACCGGAATGGCCATTTCTGGCTTATAAGTCGTAATCCGCCAGTCATACCCAATCCCAAGTGTGGAACACCTGGGATTCGAACCCGCGACCTTTGGTAATTGAGTCGAACGCTTTACCATTGAGCCATGGGCCCATTGCTTTGTAGGGTGTGATCGGGAATATGATGATAGTGTGCGGCTCACCGATCTGCTTAAGGAACATGTATGTTTCGTTGTGCACTGGAGCTCACTTTAGAGCCCTCGCAGGTGGTTGCATAGCAACTTGATATATATGTTGATAAGATGGAACCGATAAAGACCAGAGAGACCGGAATGGCCATTTCTGGCTTATTAGCCGTCATCAGCCATTCATACGCAATCCCAGGTGTGGGTCATCCGGGATGGTAAAGTGTTACACTCAATGACCAAAGGTCGCAGGTTGGAATCTCGGTAGTGGTGGTCACCGATCAAGTTACGAAAAATACTCGTCCTGCTGGGCCTTGGGACTCACTCTTGGGTGCCGTAATTAGTGGCAAGTAATATAAGCAGAATTACATTGCCGGCAAAGGCATTCGAGGTTGAAATGGCTATTTTCGGCTTATGAACTGTCAACCGCCAGCCATATCCACCCTCAGTTTTTACTGCCCATGAGGACCGAACCCAAAACCTGTCAGTTAGAAGTCTAACGCCCTAAGCATTGAGCCAGGGGATCGTTGTCCCTTTTGGTTGCGATCGAGTATATTGACAGTAGTAGTGAGGCGTTCACCGATTGCGGTACGGACTGCACTCATCCCGTTGTGCCTTGTGCCTTTCTGCCTATAGTGTACTCGTCGATGAGCGGCTGCCGGTGAAACTCGGGATTGAACCCCAAGGCGCAATGGGACGAGTGCGTTCCGTAACGCGATCGGTGAGCATTCCTCACTACCCCTGTAAATATATCCGACCGCAACCAACAGGAAAACGACCCCGTGGCTCGATGCTTAGAGTGTTCGACTTTTAACCGACAGGTTGTGGGTTCGGTCCTCAACTTTGCAACTCCTGGGATTGGGTATGGCCGGTTGCTGATGGCCAATAAGCTGAAAACGGTTATTTCAGTCTCCGTTGTTGTTGTTGTTTTTGTTGCTGTTGTCTTTCCATCCATATACATAGTGTGCAAAGTTCTTTCACAGATCAGGCTGTATAATTTCGTCCAAACTTATTTAACGCACCTTAAGTTCGAACCTTTGTTGTACGAGTGGAGATTGTCAGAAAATACTAAGGGTTCTGGTACAACTGAAAAATCAAGCATGCTTCGTACGTAGCGCCACAGACACGTAGACACACTTTTCAGAAGGTTGCCCTAAAATACTGAAAAGGTGTAGTTATAACTGCCAAATACTTGCTTTTAAGCCGATTTAATAGTCCACGGGTGTGTAAAAGCCGAGAGAATATTATTACCCATTCAGCAGCGTTTTTAGTAAATTATGGATGGACAAAGATTGGAAGTTTTTCGACACAAAAGCGGAAAACCCACCGTGCATAGGCCTGTATAGTGCAGAGTTTCCTCTGGACGCACCCATAAAGGCCTCTTGTTAACTTTATTTTAAATGAAAGAGGCTTTGGGATTCCAGTAAACTTTTTCGTGGTTTGGACATATTCGGTATGCATAAACAACCCTGTCTTTGATTTGGTTCCAAGGAATTATGACTTGTGAACGGAAAACCTGTTCCACTTTTAGGGCACGGAAGCCATGCCCGAGGTGGATCCGCAGGAAAAAAGAAGCACGCGAAGGAAGATGAGAGAAATCGAGGTCAGTTTCCAGGATTATTGTTTTGCTTTCTCGTCCGGAATTCCCTGACTGCTTGTTTTTCTTTTGCGCAAATGTTTGTGCAATCACTTCAAATTGTGTCTTTTTCAGTAGTACTGACGGTACTCAGGAAGCCAAATGCCTAATTTTAGATTATAACCTGAATAATTTCCCTCTGCTATTCTCACGCGCGATGTGAAAGGTCGTTCTTTTAGACGTTGTTTGCAGCCTGCAGATACCTTACGCAGTAATACGGTGTAAAATTCGTACGTTATGCCATTCACTGAAAATGCGTGTAAGATTTACTGACTGGACAACTTCTTCGATTGCCAGTAGTATCTGTTCATTTTTCTAGCAAAAAAGCGCACTTTTTCTTGAAAGGCTAAATTGAATATGCTGTTACTAGACCATGGTTAAGGCAAGCAATCGGTTGTCGGTTATTCTTATTGATACAGGCTTGCTGGTTTTCTGTTACGATAAGTCGGCCCAATTCTTACGTGCATGCGTTCTATTCTAACCCTGAGCGCTCATCCCACTGAAGATGGTGGATTTTGGCACCAATATTTCTCTCAACTTTCGGACCGAGCCTGAAATGCCTGTCTGGGATAATTTATTCCAAGTTAACATATTAATTTCTGAGAAAAGTGACAAAACAATACAAGTTCCCAAGGGAATCTCACGATGAAACGAAAGCGCTTTTTTCATTGTAACAGGATGAGGTCATCATTGTTCTGCCCGCCGGCAACTGAGGCTCTGAACAGGACATACTGCACAGGGAAGAAGGTGTCACTCATGCAAAACAATTCAGTATACGAAGCTTCGACTGCCAACCCCACAAAACTATAAAATTCAAGCACTGAAAAAAAAAATTGAAACACATCACAGGAAGGAAAGTAATTTCAGGAGTTTTTGAATCCTGGTCTACGGACTTCCTAAAGTTCAAAAACTTGGTATTTCCGCTACAACCGATAGTCTCCCCACTGAGTGCACCAAAATAAAGATTTCAAAGGGGTTGTTTCACCAGCCGGATCCGCTTTCAAAGAAATCTTTAAACTGTACTGAAGACGTAACATGGTTCGTAGACAAACTTAAGGAGTCGAGGTTGCAGTTGACCAGATAATAGAATTATTTAGTGGCATAACCCGATTCCGCCAGACTTAAGGAAACGTCAATCTACATGACTGGGGTGCCTGCGAGTGCTTTACTCCAACTCCCAGAACTCCGTCTAGAAACTAATTGTTAATATACCCGATCGAAACCGACAGGATAACGAGCCCGTGGCTCAGTACTTTGAGAGGATAACTTCTAATCAATAAGTTGCGGGTTCGGGCTTTGGGTGGTACACCACCTGGGGTTAGGCATGAGTGAATGGTGATGGCTAATAAGTCTGAAATGGCCACTCCAGTCTCCCTTGTCTTTGTTGGTAATGTAATTCTGCCTGTTTTACTTGCCACTGTGCGTTTGCTGATGGGCTCGAGAGTGAGCCCCAAGGCAGAACAGGCCGAACGAGTTCTGTTAGAGTTCGATCAGCGTTCATCAACGTATGCCCATATTGCCGATTTGAACTGGCAATAAAACGAGCACATGGCTCAATATTTAGAGCATTGGACTACTGATCAAAGGTTCGTAAGTTCAATCCTCGGTTAGTGCACCACCTGGGGTTTGGTATGGCTGGCTGATGACGGTTAATAAGCCCTAAATAGACAATCCAATCTCCTTTCTCTTCGACGGCAGTGTTAATCTGCCTATACTATTAGTCAATGTGTGGCAGCAAGTGGGGCTCTAGAGTGAGCCCCAAAGCACAACTGGACGAGTGAGTCCTGTAAACGATCAGCGAGTGCCTATCTACCATGCATGCTATATATATATATATATATATATGATAATGTGGAACCGACAAAGACAAGGGAGACCGGAATGGCCATTTCTGGCTTATTAGCCGTCATCAGCCAGTCATACCCAATCCCAAGTGTGGAACACCTGGGATTCGCTATGCGACTGCCTGTGAGTACTCTAGTCTGAGTTCCAGGGCACAACGGAACATAAATGTTCCTTAAGCAGATCGGTGAGCCACACACTATATATATATATATATACGAATAAATTGGAATACGGGCATCCCAAGAAATATAATTCGAAGTAAAGAAGTTCTGTGGGAAACAATGAGTAACTTTATTATGTAAATTTTCGACGCTGGTTCCCCAGGTTGTCGTCAAACTTGTGGTAAATGTGCAAAAAAACAGTTAAAATTTTAAAAACATGTCGGAAAATCGATATTGCTGAATCAGTCCTGCCAATAGCTGTCATTGTTGATGAATATCTAAATAGATTGGCTACCGCCTTTTCCATTTGTCTTTGAGATTTTTTTGTACAGGGCATCTAATTCGATGTGCCGATTAATGCACGAGTCATCAGAATGCATGGCCTCTAAGAATTCCCGGCCTCTTCGATGGGCAGAAGCCAACAATACGCGTTTTATCCCATGCAAATTTGTGCCCAGTTTCTAGTGTATGTACGGCAACTTGAGACAGGTGGTCTCTGTCTCTTGACAGCCAACTGATGTTCGTGTAGGCGTGTAGAGACTGATTTTCCTGTTTGGCCGCAAAACAAAACATTACAACTGTTACATGGGATTTTGTAAACGGCTTCTTTTTTTATCTAAACAGCCAACCCTATCCTTAGGGTGTACAAGCTGGTTCCGAATTGTAGTCGTGGGTTTGTGCGCCACGTAAATTTGGTGCTTCCGCAGGTGTCTTTCAACGAGTTCAGACACGTTCTTAATGTATGGAAGTGTTCGCCGGTTTTTTATTGTGGGCGCATGATCGGAACATGCATGTTCCTTAAGCAGATCGGTGAGCCCCACACTATCATCATATTCCCGATCACAACCGACAAAACAACGAGCCCGTGGCTCAATGGTAGAGCGTTCGACTCAAATACCAAAGGTCGCGGGTTCAAATCCCAGGTGTGCCACACTTGGGATTGGGTATGACTGGCTGATGACGGCTAATAAGCCAGAAATGGCCATTCCGGTCTCCTTTGTCTTTGTTGGTTCCATTCCATCATATGCTACACGTCGCTTTGCGACCGCCTGCGAGGGCTCTAGTCTGAGCTCCAGGGCACAACGGAACATGCATGTTCCTCAAGCAGATCGGTGAGCCCCACACTATCATATATATATATATATATATATATTGAATAGCTGAGGTAGAGTGCATTCCGAGATGATATAGTGAAGAAAAAAGAGCTCGTCGGAAAATAGAGTTGTACTCGTGAATTTTCAAGTTGGTCACACCAACCCGTCGTCAGACGAAATGAACAGAGGAGAAATGAAATGGTCAGATGACCAATTTGTGCTACAGGACAGACAAGGACAGACAACCAACTGGGGTGTGAGGAATGGGTACATAATTGGATTGGGGCCGGTTAGGGGGCTGTTAGGGTTCCCCTGTGTCGGAGGCGAAGGGGATGGCGAGTAAAATGTGACTGCAGACGGTAAACTTAATTGTCGACGATGCGGGATGGGGGCAGAGGTGTTTATAGTTTCAACTGTTGTTCGCCGTGTCAGGGGGAAGGGGTGGCGAGACAGTGAGATTCTACATGGTCCAGAAAAGATTAGCGGCTGTGGTTAGGTTGTGGGCACAAATCAGTGAACCGGGCACGCAGGCCTTCGTATTGAGAGTCCAAATCGACATTGGAATATGGGAATATTGAATATGGGCATCTCAAGAAGTATAATTCGAAGTAAAGAAGTTCTTTGGGAAACAAGAAGTAACTTTATTATGTAAATTTTCGACGCTGGTTCCCCAGGTCGTCGTCAGACTTGTGACAAATGTGCAAAAAAAACAGTTAAAATTTAAAACGTGTCAGAAAATCAATATTGCTGAATCATTCATTCTGATGACTCGTGCATTAATCGGCACATCGCATTGGATGCCATGTACAAGAATCTCGTGCAAAAGTGGAAAAGGTGGTAGCCAATCATATTGAGATGTTCATCAACAATGACAGCTAATGGCAGGACTGATTCAGCAATATTGATTTTCCGACACGTTTTAAATTTTAACTTTTTTTCACATTTGCCACAAGTCTGACGACGACCTGGGGAACCGGCGTCGAAAATTTACATAATAAAGTTACTCATTGTTTCCCAATCAATTCACGGTGGAGGAAGAAAAAGTCGAAGAGCTTCCCTTCCTTGCTGTTCGGCTATCAATACACAGAGAGGGACGTTCCTCCCAGCCTGTTATCTTCTAGCGGGTGAAAATATACAATTTTTTATAGCACCATCATCCTCTGCCACACAAACACGGTCTTCAACTTGTGCCGGACCAGTGTGAACAAATGCAGCCAGTCCCAACCGAGTGACTGTGTGAGATGGACGTGTATTAATGCACACTTCAGCCCAGAATAGGATCAGTTTTTAGACGCGTTTAAAATGTTAGCCATTTTTTACACTGTATCTGACGATCAGCCGAGCAGACAGTCTTGGCATTTTGTGTAGTAACACTTTTTCTCAAAAAAAGTTTACCTCCTAGTTCAGTTTCATGCTATACCTGTTTTCCAATACAGATATTTAGGCAGAAATAATAATTTCACAAATTGCCAAACAATGAGCTTGGGGTAAATGTCCGGATTACTATTTTTAAAGTTCAGCCTCGAAATTACTTTCAACTTTGAATCGAATAAAATCACGTCCTGGATTGTAACTGTGTGATGTCCACGCTAAAAATAGTTAGTACCACTGGCAATAACATTTTGTTCGGACACGGTTCCACCCTACTACAAACTCATGTGTCGCTGATGTCACGTTAACTGCACATCGCATTTGAGAGGGGTTAGGATTCTCAGTAAACTCCCCAGCTTGTCCTGAGTTATCTCTATTATAGAAATGTGAGACTTGAATTTTAAACCAATTATTTGGTAACTTATTAAAGGGAGAAGCTACGTGTTCAGGACACCTTTTATGGTCAACTTTAAAACTGCAATATCATTTCTTATAGTAATGTATTAAGTGGGCTTTGCAGAAACTCCGTTTGAAAGAAGATCTGATTATCTACTTGTAGAGACGTCGTTTCAGTTGCTGCTCCGCTACAGTAAATTTAAGTGAAAATCCAGGGCAGGATAAATTCCTCGAAACACCAGCTCGGTATCAATCCATTGACATATCTGGGCCAGAAGAGCTGGAAGCTGACTGGAGACAGTCTTTATTTCACCCCTTCTCAACCACATTGGGAGATGTGCGGAGATGTTTTCGCAAAGTTATCAGCTCGTCTTACCAATTTAGTCTACTTCACAAAGACAGGTGGAACCACACGCTTCTAAAAGTGGGCTGAAAAGGACTGTTGTTCTTACCATAAAAACTGACAACTCCATGAATAAGTTCTTCTGTTTAACCTAAGCGATCAGTATGAATTCTTTCCTGGTTTCATTCAGTCTTCCATTTTTTTAATTTCAGCTTTTTGTTAAGTTATGATAGTGTTTAATAGCGAAATTTTGTCTTTGTACGTACACCAATTACTTTTACTGACTGCGATACATTTAAGATATATATGAGTCCCCTCACAGTTGCATAACACAGACCTTCATTTCATCTTCATTCCAGAGCCGGCTTGATGGCATTCTGGACTATGAAGCCAAGTCCGCATCTGGTTTTAAGGAAATGCGATCGGCATTGCAAGATATTCAAGACAAGATGGCGAAGCATCGCCTCCTGATTGATCGATACTCAGGTTTAGATATGAAAGAAGGCAACGGAGCCGTAAAGGATCGCGTTGAATCGAAGGTCGAAGAACTCGTGCCAAGGTAGTCGCATTTGCA
Organism: Schistocephalus solidus; assembly: GCA_017591395.1. Classification (NCBI taxonomy): domain Eukaryota; kingdom Metazoa; phylum Platyhelminthes; class Cestoda; order Diphyllobothriidea; family Diphyllobothriidae; genus Schistocephalus; species Schistocephalus solidus. Next base: position 29,985 of record WEDG01005285.1, read on the forward strand.
TTAATCTTACTTACGTTGTGTTAGGTTGCCATGCTTGACTTCTGTGCAACGTTCATATGGAGCGGGCAATGACGCAGTTCTGAATGATTTTGATCCAAGACTCGTCCCGGTATGCTTAGTTATTTTTTAAAAACTCTCGTTTTTATGTCTCCTCTAGTGTGCTTTCTATTGAATGTGTTCTTTGCTAAAAAGTGCATTGAGGGACAGAGTAAATAACCCTAGATCCAGTTCAATTTTTAAAGAATTACTCGAAAAGTACACAGGAAGGCTCAAACCGTTTCTGAACATTGTCAATACATTCAAAAACTCGGCACTGATTCCTAGATTTCTTAGTAAATGGTATCAAAACATATAATTCTTTATGTAGGAAAATTCCTGAGCAAAATCAAACATTTTTGTAATGTACTTCACGGTTGACAGTTAAATATACTTTTGCCAAAATTACCAACATTTAAGACGAGAACTTAAGTTGATGCAAATGATATCTATTTATGTATGTACTCACGTAAATTTAATGGGCATCTACAGTGTTAAACTGTGAAGTAAGTGATGCGCACCAGAAAATATTAGCAGAACCCTTTTCAGTTACTAGAAAAGGGCTTCTTCTTCTGCCTCAAAAAATGTGCTGCGAACAATTTCAGGCATTTTAGGTGTCTGATAACTGAACTTTGATGTAAACAGGAAACGATGGAGGCAAATTTCGATAATCGACCGTTTTTTAGGATGCAAGGGATTGTGGTGGTTGAACCGAGGACATTAGTACTCTGATGCATACTTAAATGCTTCCATTTTATGAGTCGACTCCCAAAAATTATAACGATTTTATTTAACTTGGAATGGGGCTGCCCGCCACGCAAAAAAATTTAATGCTTGACACAGGGGACGACTTACATGGGTTTGGCAAATCGATGTGACTAATTAATTTGGAATGTGCATCATCCCAGTATTCTATTGCTAAAATTCTGAATTTATCTAGATCCTGTTTGAAGAGGAAAAAGTAGCTATTGTCCGTATCTTTAGCTTGGCTTCCTCTTGGTTTGAAAGCTCAGAAATTGAGAGTTTGAGAGCGGTGACCCAAAATTGTAAAGTTGCGCATCCTTTGAAAAATTTTTAGACAGTCACAAGCATGAATCTGTTCCTCAACCCATTTCCGTTGACGTGTGAACAAGGGCTTTAGGAGTAAAGCCTCGAATTAGTTTATGCTTTTTTTCACTAAATTAGCCCACAAAAAAAATGAAATATAAAAGGGTAGACTATACCAAATGGGGGAACTTGCCCTGTCAGAAGACAAGCTACGTGCTATACGGAGTCCAAAAACAACCCCCAGATTTTCTGTCTAGCCTTGTGTCGTTTGGTTACCAGCGTCACGATTTTGATTTGTGAATTTAATCGGTATTCGTTGGGCTCTCATTTGCACGTTTAAACATTTCTTGGGTACTAAGACACTGGCCGATAAGACACAGGAGTAGGAACGCCACACGGTAAAACAGGTGGCCTTACGCTAAATTCTTGGAAGGTGAGAGTTAATGTTTAGGATAAGAACACCGGAGTAGGTGCCCTTTCTGGAATTCCGCGCAAGGGCATCTGTATTATGGGGTCCTATTCCCGTGGCTTATCTTCCTGCTTCCCGTAATCCACCATTTGGATTTTTAGATTTGTAAAAACTGCTGACTTTGGCAAATTTTTCAATTTTTTATCTTCTGTATCTAAGATTTTTGCCCTGCAAACTTGGAAGCAGCCTAGCTCAGACTACGCTTGGCACATTTTGAGAACCCGAGACGCAGGAATAGCGAATATTCACGCAACGAGAGATCAGCGCTTCGATGACACGCCTACTACTGTGCGCGAGTTCGTTTCTCCCCGACCGTCTGTCCAGAAAAGCCTTTCATAGGTCAAAATAACGCATCGTCAAGTTTGCTTGAAAATAGCCCCTAGTCTTATTACTAATCCACGAAGCTTCTTGAAAATTTCTATTTGTGTGGGAGTCTTTTGCAAGAAATTCTGCGTTTCAGAGGGCAGATATAAACTGTAGGTCGGCTCTTACCACTATTTGGCAGGAGCTGAGCAGGACATTTTCATCCTCTTTTGCCTTCCAGGGCTATTCCACGGGACTATGCATCACGAAGGACGATAGAAACAGTGAGCTACGAGGACGTATACGCAGCCTACTTTGCAGAACTCGCGAAAGCAGCAGAAAGGATGCAAAGAATCCGCATCTGAAGCCACCGACCACAAGGCGGCGTGAGGTCACTGTTGAATGAGAGGTGGTTTTGTGAACAGGGACGTGTAGTAACCACCACCAACGCCACTCCCCCCTTCACCCTCCTCCTCCTTCACACCGACTCCGATACTTTGATCTTGAATTGCTCCAGCCCTTGTTTCGACCTAATTATGTTCTGCCTTCGATTATGCATGTTCCCCTTTGCCTCGTTTACATCGCCGCTTTGGTCCCCGAGTCACAATTTTATATAGCCGCCCAGAAAAATAAACTTCAAATACATCTTTGGTTCGCAGTAGCTGTACTGTTCGTCTGGACTCCATATCGCACGTGAATTCGAAAAATCGATAACCCAGTATTGTGCGGTGCGCGTGGGTCAGTCGTGAACTCGTGGGCGTTGAAATAATGTCCACCGTTTCATCAGCTCCATTAATCTCTCAAAAAAAATTCCTAAAGGACCTCCGAACCTTACAATTCCATCTTCGCTGTCTAGAGGACGCTCGAGTTGGCGCCTACAATGATGGGGCAGAAGAGTTCACTGATATAAGCGTGTTGACTGACAAGATTGGTGCCTACTGTAAAATGGCTGCCCTAGACGAGGATTCCGAAAAGATTGACCTGGCTCTGCAGGAGTGCACCATGTTGGAGTTGGCTAGCACCTACATCACATATCTCCAACTGGATTATATTAAAGTATCTTTAAATACTGCTCGCCTGGCCGAGGAAAACGACTGGCACGTCAAGGAGAATAAAGTTTTCAAGTCGCGCATTCAGAACTTACAGGAGAAAATCGCGGCAGCCGACGCAGACATGCAACGTTACCTCCTCCTTTGTCAGATCAGGCAGAGTGACATGGCTAAGGGTGACTCAATTATGGTCACTAATTCTGTGGAAGCAGAGTTAACTATTGATAACAACATTCTCTCTGTACTCTCCGCCTCCTTTAAGGCTCTCTATCCGCTGGCCCTAAAGTACGTGAATGCTGGCCGTTATGACACAGCCACTTCCCTCTGCAATAAAAGTCAGAATGGGAAACTGTCGGCCACTGATGAGGCGCTGCTTCAGTACATTCGCGGTGAAAGTGCCCTCAGACAGAGGGAGGCAGAGGAGTCCTGTAGTATTTCGAAAGTGCTCTCACTTCAATGACAAAGGCTCAGGGAAACGAGTCACCATGTTTGGTTCCCCTGCTCCGCGGTCATGGCAAGGCTTTACGCCTACTCGGGAAGTACCAGGAGGCCATTTCACAGTTAAAACAAGCCTTAAGCATAAAAATGGCCAAGGATAACGCCGAAGGACCAGTCACCTGGGGAATCAGAACCGACGTGGCTAGCTGCTGGCTGAAACTAGGCAAAGTGGATGAGGCTTCAAACTTGCTCATCGCTTGCCTCGAACAGGCTTCAAAGGCCCTGCACTCGAGTGATAATATCGTCATTCTGATGAAGAATTACATTGCGAGATGTTATTTGCTGACGGGGCAAGAGAAAGAGGCCATGATGATAATTAAGGTGTTACTAACAGAGGCCTTCGCCCACGAGGGTTATCCAGCCATCTCCGAAGTGTTGAAGGATCCCGAGAGTTATCAGGTCACCGATGGTGAAAGCCTCATAGGAACATGCCAGCAGACAAACAGTCTTCTGGAGCTGTTCACCTACCAAACCTTGATTCAGATCTACAAGAAAACTGGCAAGGAAACGGCCGCAGATTTGCTTGATCAATATGTTCGAATTCATTCGGTTCATTACGAAATTGAGTAAATGGTCAGTAGCTGCATAGCCATTTCTAAAAATAAAAAAATCTTCTGCATAAGTTGTTATGACATTGCAACGGATAGTTTGGCTTAGTAAATTCCTAGCCGAGGCAGTGGACGTCTAACCGTCGAGGAAAGGATACAAAGAGCGTCTAAACCCAATTAATTAGTCTGGGTTTAGGCCTCGACCTGCCTGCGTTCTGGTAGCTCCATGATTGAAATGTATGCGTGGTTGCCAACGTCAGCAATGACACCCACTTAAATTTCATCTGAAGTGATCGCTAAAGAATTAAATTTGAGAATAAAAAGATGGTTTTTATAGAGTTCAGTTCCCTTTAGAATTTTTACTAACCTGATTGAGAGCATTCTTTTAATAATTGATAATAGAAAGACGATTTTTGACGGCATTACGTTAGTTGTTTCGATTGTATAAAATGAGATGTAAATGGGTCTGTGTTACGCATTAATGGCATGCGTACTTCGGTGTAATCCAATCCATTGGTATACCGATTGCAATTAATATGTTACAATCTAGTGTATCCTTAGTAAATGGTATATGCAGGTATAATTTATTATGACCCACGTTAACCTATGCAGTTATAACCTGGTATGTGCCAATATAATCCATTACAGGAATTTCTACATAGTCACAATGGGCTAGATATTTTTTTGGAAATGTTGTCAATAATGGGTGACTGGATGCGTTGTTTTAGAAAGCCTGACCAAAAAGCCGAAAGATTTCGAGAAATCCTGCACTCCTGAACAAGGTTGTTGGGGTAGGGACAATAGGTGACGCAAAGTCGATACAAGCAGCTATATGGCAGTTAGACCATCAATTTCAACTAGCTCGACCGTGTGCCTCATAGCAGGGTGGCCTAGGAATGTTGACTTGCGCCTGAAGTAGATTATAGTAGAATTATTAGACTTTCGCTGCATCTACCACACTCTTTCCACCTGGGCTTAGTGTCATAGCCAAGTCAAGAAGACCGGAGGTGAGAGGGCGCAGTTGGCTGGCGCGGCCGGAGCTGCCCAAGCAGATATATAGGGACCACATGATGCACAAGTACTAGCTAAAAATCTATGGTTGTACCTTTGCTGTCAATATGGTGTATGATTTAACCCCTGTATATACCAATGGCTGCCCGTTCGCAGTTTAATGAATATTACGCGGTCATTCAGCTGTTGCCGATGAAATTCGGCCCAATTATTCAAAACAACTTTTGGTCTGTGACTATGAAGCTTAATTCAGACTGATTTGCTCCAAGTTAGGGATTCAATTCTGAGGAAATCAAAAACGAACAATTCAGCAGAGATTGTATCCTATCATGACGCCTTGCTGCCATTGTAATACCGCAGTACGGTATACGCAATTTCTTCCTAAAATATAGAGCAGTAGTGATCCAAAGTGTAAGTTACCTTCAGATTAGCTTGACAACATAAACCGCAACCCCAGTGGCGGCTAATTTCGCCTGAAGCGGACGTGGCCAGGAGCTTGATTCAACCGAGAAGTTTATCTTTGCTAGCTGGTTCTTGACTGCGTCTGAATACGTACTCACTCGTTTTCACCTAGTCCCTAGCACTTGCCTCCCAGGCACTTGAACGCTCCTTATCATAGAAAATATTTCCTCCCTCACTTGCAATTTAGGAAACCTGTTATTTTCGGCCAGTATGCACGACAAGGCTGCACAAAACAAGGATGAAATCTACTTTCCTGAAAGACACGCGTGCTCGTGTTGGTCGTTGTAGTTAAGGAGGCGCTAGAATTACTCGTGCCAGCACTTGACATCGGCTAAAACAATAAACGAGTCAGCCTATCGTGAGTAGAACCCTTGTTCACCTTACCCTAATCACCGATTTGGAGTCCCTGTGCTCTTCTCTAGCCGCCTCTGCAGTCTTTTTACGCAGGTCTCTGAAGCAACCATCATTTCGATGCCTAGTACTGGCTGTCTGTACGAATGTCCACAGGGTTCTTGAGTCGATTCAAGCATTAGGTGCGAATATGATTCCCGTTATCTGTTTCGCAGATTTTAATGGCAAACACACGTGCTGGTATTATCTACTTCGGTATAGGGTTCGATGCGAAATCTGGTTTTCTGTTTTTAGATCCCGTCAGTTTTGGATTATCGACGTCCTCTGATATCGATGGCATGGGCAAGGCTGTGCGCGGTGAGTATTTAAGCACTCGCGGATGGCATAACGAGCTAACTCGATTTATTGGCTTTGACCTCACGCACACATCGGATAGTAGGCGCATCTACTTTAACGCTATGCAGATCCCGGCGCCTGAAGGTACTTTTCGACGAAATCCGTCTCCATATATCACGGTGTGGGAGACATTTACCTTGACAGTACCACTGAAAAATCCCTTTCTACATCTTCGGCTACTTAAAGCCAAAACTTGTATACACGCAGATGTATGCAGGCCATAAACCCGCTGTCCTGTCGATCAGGATCGTGGGGCTTTTACCGAGCAAACTATGGAACAAGCTCACATCCTTGCGTCTTGGACCTCAGCATACAGCCCTCACAAGGAAAACCGCAATTATGCAGAAGAGTGTTCGAGTTAACGCTCATTGGCCAGAGTTCCAGTTCGAATCTGTGGTTTCTCAGGCCTGAATTCGGAGAAGGGTTGGGTGACGACGGCTACTAACCCAGGAATAATCATTCCACCTCTTCTTATCTTTATCGATACTTCATTTACATCAATACCAGTCGTTATGCGACTGCCTAGGAGGACTCTAGATTGAGTCCCAAGACACAACGACACGAATGTGTGCCCCAATCTGATCGATGCGCAACCCTCCAACGATAATAAATACGACCCAATCCCGACTCGATGACGTCCTCGTAATAATAAACTCCCGTATACCGTGGGTTTTATTATCAAAAGTACGTACAAAAATACAAATGCAATGGGTGAGCGGAGATGCATAAATGAATAAATATGTCAAGTTAAATTCTCATGGCCCCCGCTGGGAAGGCCTGATTTTAAACGCAATTTTTTATAAAATTTGGAGACCTCTGGATCCGCTCGAATGCATTCTGGTCTCCAGTCCAGTAGGCGCAAGCCCGCCAAGCTGCGGCAGCGCGACAAGGCCACATACGCCTGGCCGTACTCAAAGACCTGGAAAGTATTAAAGGCTGCTTAAGTGCCGGGCCAGTACGAGTACTAATTTGCTGACAGAGACCCACCAAACGTTTAGTCAGTCAAAAAGGTAAGTGGATCATAGAATCGTTCTGCATAACGATCAGACATGCAAGAAATAATAGAAATTACGAAAGTAAACAATTTCCCACATCGCCGAAAAGGAAGCTGGAGATAAAATGATAGACCACTATCCCGCTGGCGCACAGTAGTCAATGTGCACCCAAAAAGCTTGATAGCTGCCGAAGGTGCGCGTTTCCACTTGAGCGTGCAGCCTAGGGAGAGCTGACGTCGTGAGAGCTGACGCCGGCCAAAAGTACCAATGTTAAGCGGTAAAAAATCTGGCCGATTACGCTGCTTCGATGAGAATGAGGAACAGGTAGCAAGTCGGTCTCTGGTCAGCGCTACCAGTAACCGATAGGGGGGGTGCAGATTAAGGCAACTGTCAAGGTTCGTGTACTTTGCCAAGGCGCACATTTCGCTTCGTCAGTTTGTGCTCACGTAGATGGGTCTGAAACTTTCCTCCAGTTTCCCCGACGTAGTTGCGGTCCTCATCATTACAACATACCTGGTAGACAACGGCGAGTGATCCAGTAGGGCACATTCTGTCGTTAGGTTGCATAACACGGCGACGAATTGTCGCCTGAGGTCGATGGGCAAAGCCTACATCGGCGAGATGTAATAGTCGAGAGAATGTCTCTGAGACTCCTTTTATCAACCAAAGCAAGCGCTGAATGAACAGACATGGAGGCTAGACCCAAAGTAACAGCTTGCATCTCATATTGGAGAGACTGGCCACACTTTTGGCATTCAAGGAGCGACCACCATAGACAGAGGAACTTCAAAAGCTAAGCGACTTACGTTTGAGTCATGGTATTCAGATGCCAACTCCAGCAACAGGCATCTAGACCCTCCAATGCATCATTATATGCGTAAAGACCAGGACAAAATCGTTACGCCAGAACTAAGGCAAATAAGCGAAGACGGCCCCGCAACTAGCCCATCCGAAGAGGAAGCAGTCTTACAAGCACCCTCGATCGATGTGGGGTTGCCTAACACCAGCGGTCGTCAAGCCGTACAAACATCACACAGAAACGGAGGCAGCAAACGGGAGAAAAATCGATCAACCCAAAACCGAAAATTTCAGTCTGTCATTCAAAACACTGATCGATGTAAGCAGTAGACACTTTGAAAATAGAGAACCGGGCAAGCTCTCCGAAACGTCAGCAACAATACAAACCAGTTCCGGTGAACACTTTACATTTATCTGAAGAGTAGGAGTACACATCAGCCTCCGAAAATGAGGTATGGCTGAAGGGAATATTTATGATTGGAGTCATAGGCTATTGCTTGCTACAGCCATCTATAAGAAGGAAGTCACTCTTGACAGGTGATTCTCCTAGTTTCAGGGTTTTAATAAAATGGACAGGCAATAAGGACGAAACTCTGCTGTTGATATGTTTACAGTCCAGATTTCGAAATGTACTTGATTCTAACCCTAAAAACAGCATATTTGGCAGCCTGCATTTAGTATATTGCTTAAATTTCATGAAAATTTAATTTGCAGCGCACTGTATCGTCAGTAAAAATTGGTTCGGGAGTGGGTGTGCTGGAGGGTTCACAAACTACCCACAGATAAAGTCAACATTTGTATGATTAAGGTTTATCTGCTGCAGGTAACAAGCGGTGGTGGGAAATTCTGGATTTAGAGCAACCTTCGAAACAACACTGATTCCATATTCCCGGAAGATTTCAAACAGAAGATCATCGAAAAAACAAACGTAAGCCAGTAAGTAACCAACGCGCTATCTGTTACAGCAACGAGGCCTGAACTCCATGTCAGTACTTTTCCAGCTGTGAAGCGTTTTGGAAGCGAGGTTAGAGACGTCTAGCTTTAACGTTGAATTCAAGAGTATTCCCAAATAAGGTGGGCAGCAGAGCTTCACGTAACAACAGCGTAGCACTGGTGGCTGAGATGGCGTTACAGAATTATGATGCTCCTGGGGCTGTTCGTTACTCCTGCGAATAGGAGGACAAATAAGATCATATCGGCGAATACGGGTATGAAAAGCCTGCAAAGAAACGTTTTACATTTCCGCTATGGTGTCCTAAATTTTCCAGAGTCGCTAGATGGCAGTGTTATGACTATTTTAATTCGACTCCAGTCTCTGCTATGGATGCTCTCATTCTTAAAATTAAAAAAAAACATGGAATTAGAACTCAAATTGTGTTATTTCAAATTAATGTGGCGAGAAAGACAACATTCCAGAGAACAGCGATTTTAGTGCTCCCGACAGACAGGTCCTTTTATTGGTAGCCTTTTGGCATGGGCCTCCACCGTCAACGTATGGCATTAACATCAACTGAAGCATCGCCGAGTTACCTTGCTGCTTTTCTGATTGGTTACTTGGAAAGTACTTCCCACGTTGTCTTGGCAGGAATTTACCAAAATTATACTTTCAAGAGACATGGAAAGCATCTATCGACCTCACGCAGCTTGGATTTTGATTGACATTTTATCTACGACAGTTTAACGGCCTTCCAATTTTCAACAAGGTACGTTCGGAGTTGCATGGGATTTCCAAAATCTGGCAGGTTGGCCATATTGCCGGTAAAAAAAACCTGTGCGCAGTACGTATCACGTCTTTTTGCATAAAGACATATTTCTTGATGAAAACGATTATGCCAACGGGAAAGTTCATCACTTAACACCCCACTGACACAGTAACAGGGAGTGCTGCTCGGCCAGAGACCTTGTGTATTCTGTTGCCTTCCACGAGTCACAAAAACAATTTTCAATAACACTAAATAAACTACACTAAACACATTACGGATAAAAAGGCTTCCCTAAGAAGGACTATGGCATCCCAATAGCATTCCCCTAAGCCTTTCCAATGGGACGACACACGTTGTCGTTGCCCTTGGATCACATGGCTAGAGCCCCGAGCTCGTATCAAATTCAGCAACAGCTTTTCGACAAAAAGGGCTCACTTCCGACCTTTTCTAGGAGTACCCTAGCTATTAGATAACATTTTTGACTGACCTACCACCTTTTCTTCTTATTTTCGTGGCATCACTAAATAAAACCAACTATAACCAATGATTATGAACTAAGTTCGGGCGTGGCGATGAACTTTTTTGGTTGGTCTCGGGTAATTTCACTTTGGAGAAATTGAAGAGCTAGACAGCTCTCCTGATACAACCGTCACGAATCGTCCAAAGGCGACTATTTTCTCTTAATTTGTACCGACTAATTATTCAAACTGTTAGTAAGTGCTTTAAGCAAGCATCAGGCGTTCCAATACCATGGCCCCACTCAGATTTTATCTATGAATCCATGAAGCCGTGCTCCGAATCTCGGCCACATTCCCGTCATTGTCCTGGAATGTTGGGCCAAACCAGATGATGGTATCCAAAATCAGTACTTGCGCCTCCCAAAAGCAGCAGTTTTTCGGAGTGCACCATGCGTAGATTATCATTGCTAATTCGCAGTTTCTTCCCTCGTAACGAATTTGTGACCCACATTGGAGATATACAGCCTCCCGAGGATTAGTTAGCAACTCTATTTAGAGAAGTACGCTTCACCTCTTTGTGGTAAAGGAGGCTAGAGAATGTGCACTAAAAATTATCGTAAAACACAATGACCCCATGCCTCCCCACAGCCTGCCGGAGCAACACTTTTCCCTCTGGCTACCTGTGATGTTCGCTTTTAAAAGATCCAATTACCAATCACATGGTTTCAAAGAAAGAAGTATAAGTCATTCTACTGATGAAATGGGCTAATCAGGTGAGAAGGGAGAACTAAGGGGATAGTTAGATTTCTGAACGCCATAGGAAGACTTACCTTGGAAAGACCGAGTTCCACCGCGTCCAGAGTGATTCCCTGACTTTTGTGAATTGAAATTGCCCAGGCCAGGCAGAGCGGCAACTGAATGCGGTAGAGCTGAATACCAAAATTGGTGCCATCAGAATCTAAACCACTGTTGATGGTCCACCTCTCAGGCCGAATCGTTACGGTCTTTCCCTCAGCGCCTGAGGAGGAACGGTCAACTGAGAAGAAACGAACTTCAGGAAAGCCGCCTTCAGCAGAAGGAGTAAACCTCTCGACTATTCCACGAGCACCGTTTACCAGTCCGCGAGAGGTATCCAGGTTACGAATCAACATTACCTGTGTCATTAAAAAAGATGGCAAGAGTAATGAAAATGATCGTTTTTTTCTAAAAAAACACTCCGCTTCTGTTTTTCGACTCTTTAAGAACGTAGAAGAGCGTACTCTGGCATACCTTGCGACACATAATCCGGTTCAAACCAGGATTTGTAAGGGCATCAAAAATCGAGAAACATGTGAACTACTTAAGTAATTATTTTTTACAGAGTTTAGTTTTCGCAGGCGGCCGGAAAGAAGCTCATCAAAAAGCCCGCATCCCGCCGTGACTAAAATATTTGCGTATTATGCTACAAGATGATTACGATTACATTCTTACTTAGGTAATGTTTTCTAATGGTAAATAAATATATGCTACTGAAATATATGCTACAAGATGAAATATATGCTACTGAAATATATATACTGAAATATATATGCTACTGAAATATATGCTACAAGATGATTACGATTACATTCTTACTTAGGTAATGTTTTCTAATGGTAAATAAATTTTAGAAATTCGGTAAACATTTCGTGAGGTAGCACATCAACTGTAGCTCAAACAGTAAAAGGCTGTTGCTGCAGCGTTTGTCCATTATGAAATTATTAAATAATTCCTCCCAGGTGGAGTAGACAACGGCTAATTGAGCACCGGAGTTCCTGGGAAAAATCACCTGGTGCGACTTCGGCGCAAGTCAACAGAGTGCAAATTCTAGTAAATTTCAGTCTCCCTGTCGACACGGCTTGACAATTCGAAGTCAGCTCGTGCAGCAAGTCACTCGGTAGGACCGTCAACCCAACAACGCATGCATCCCTCCCTGAGTTTTCCATACATACTGAATCCTGTGAAGAGCATGCGCATTTAAAGGACGGTTCATTTCGGCCGGTGGAAAATTTCTGGTTCAAGAAAAATCTGTGGAAAGGGGGCGAGCGGCTCTGTACGGTGTTTGCTATTGTCCACCAGTAATGTCTCTCAGAGCAGGCCAGACAAGGTCTAGATGTGACTGCAAACTTTTTTTAAATTAATCAGGATGTGAAAGTTCAACTCTTCTTAGTTTTGGGAAGTGAAAGGCATCACTACCAGGAAGTAAGTCCAACATACCCAATATCACACAAGTATGATTTAGCCACACAGATAACGACTCAGCCTAATGTAATGCTGGCAGTGACAGACTGCCATAGTTTGATCATTGCAATACACTAAAAGATCGACTGCCACAGTTTGACCGCTGCAATAAACTAAAAGATGAGGAGCTAAGAAGGTAATCTTGAATAAGGAAGCATACCTGAGCGCCAATTTTCAAGTCAAGTCTTGCGGGAGCAGAGGAGAGGGAATTAAGAAGGCCATTATGTTGGAGACTAGAATCCTTTGCCAAGAAGACTTTTGATTCGCCTAAAGAGTGGAAATGAGATAAGAACTGTTAGCTGGACTTGTGCTTAGCATCAGTGTTCTGTCCTACTGGGGAGCAGCAAAAAAAACGAGGCAAAGCCTACAGACGCACCTGGGAGGGCTTCAAGCATATGCTGATTCCAAGCATCCGCGTCGTAGCGATGCGTGTATAGACGAGTGGTTGTTCCAGCGGTCACCGAATTGGGGCTGCATCGCGCGTTCAGGGCATGTCGCGCCCAGTCCGGACACCGACCCTCACGGGCCTCGGCAAGAAGACGGATAAACTGCTCGTCGCCTGACTGGCGCCAGGTCGTCTGCAGTTCCACGCTGGTAAACTGACACGAACTCCAGACCGGTGATTGGAACGCAAACTTAGGGCTAGTCTGGAACAGAGACCAGCAAAAAGCATTATTCTGGAGATCAAGAGACATTTCAAGGCTCGGAGTGTTCGAAGCAGTGAATTTGACCAATTTAGTCGCATTTTTCACCTAATAATTGACTCTGCATGTCATCTGGTAGATTCTTTATTGACCGCTTAAGAAAGTCTGCTTGGGCAGTCAGCTGACTGTACCACAATTGGTGGATTCATATGTTGTAGTAGACTGGGCGGTAAACTTAACCCCAGTTTGATTTAACTCACGGTCCCCGGTCGGACCTCGTAGCTGAGGTGGTTAGAGCGTTCCCTGTACACAAGCCTTGTACTTGTTTTTGTTGGTTCGAACCCACCGAGGTCACAAAACTTTTTACGTTTGGGTCGGGTTAGTTATGTAAAAACACCTATTGAAAAAATATTGTTAATGACGAGTGAAAACTGGTAGAGACCAACGTGAGTTTAAAATGTGACTCACTTTTGATGCTGATGTGATGGGAGGTAACTGAAAAAAATCTCCAAAGAGTACCACTTGTAGGCCTCCAAACGCAACCTTCTCATCAAAGTTGTTCCGCGCAATCCGTGCCACAGTCTCTAATCGTGTGAATAGGCGAGCGCTTAGCATGCTGACCTCATCAATGATGAGGCTGTGGATGCGACGCCAGCGCGCCACGATGCTTGGATCGGACTGGAGACGGCGCTGTACACGACAAACCCAGGCATCACTGACATCTGTTTCGTTCCCACCCGGTTCCTCTTCCAGGAGGGACCCCACACCCGAGAAAGTGTGCACCGTCGTACCGCCGATAAGACTGGCTGCAACTCCTGTACTAGCAACAGCGGCTGTCTGTTCAGGTGGAAGAAGGCCTAAACATAAATGGAAGTGGATTTTTTATTTAGCGAAATTTTTAGTCCGTAAATAAATTAAGTAGCACCTATTTTGTGAGGTTGCTGGCTATCGGGAATGCGAAATTCAAACAGCCAGAAAAATGTCACCTAGAATGAACTAGAAACACCGAATTTTCGGATTCCCGTGGTTTACCCGGGAATATCGAATTTAGACCAGTAGCCCGTCGCGGGACCTTAGTAACTCAGGGTGACAGGGTACTCGGACAGAATTCGACGGAGCGATGGCTCAAGTGATTTTCTCTGCGTGAATGTTCTATTTCCAGACATTTTTTCCTTAAATTCATAACCCTCTACTCGTGATAAACAACTGAAACTGCGGCTTAAAGCTCGGTTCCGAAAGCGATTCCATTTTACTATAGCATTCACGACAATTTATGTTGGTGGAAGTTCCGGGTGTGCTTAAGCTCGCCAAAGCGCAAACAAAAGGCTGGTGATCGATCCCAGTATCGTGGCAGACCAAGACACAGCGACTGCGAGTGCTGAGGGACATAAAGTAGTAAAAGGTTGCGAACTCGAAATGGGCTGGCCGCCTGAAGAGCCCATGGCATTACAAATCAGTATAACCCATGCAACGGGGTCGCCGTCTGGATTCGGAACAATCATTGCAATGGTTGGTGTGCCATTCCCGAACACTGATGACCGTCCGGCCCAGCATCCTCTCCAGACTTGACTTGGTCATAGCTACGTGTTTTGTCGGCCAACACAGCAGGGACACCGAATCGCACAAGGACCCGGGTAGATAACTTCGCCGAGGAGATCGACTACATCTCGTCAAGTTACGAGGTTTGGCTATAATTTGTTGTAAATGTACGTGTGCTTGTTAAGCAGTCATTCTCGCAGAACCCTGGCAGATATTATACCCGAAAGCGGTATTCTGACATGGCCTGATAGAAGAGTTGAGCCAGCCGGTGGGATGATTATGTCTTTATCCGATTCTACAGTTGTGGTACTCACTAGTCTTTGCTTAGGGATTTGCATTTTTGTTTTATAAGTAGCTTGGTGCGGCGAGAAATCAATTCTTTAGTTCAAATTAAAATTATATTTCATAAGTAAATCCAAGGATTTTTTCAGCTGCCCCATAGACTAATGCCTTTCAGTGATGACCACTCACTACTGCCTTCTCCGTCTGTTCGGGTAGTAAAACAAGACCAGATTTCCCTGTTTAGGGCCTCGACAGTGTCGGGTTGCCAGATTTTGGTGACATCGAGACGTCTAGCATGTGACATTTTGGGTGCGGATGATAGGTACACTTTCAAGCGCGTACGGACGAGAACATTGTCAGACCCATAGGAATTACCAGTCTCGGCACCACACATCATGAACCCAGCTGCGGAACCGTGAACTGACTAGGATGTAGTCGCTCTGACTTTTCGTATGACCGTCGTTTGAATAACAGGTCAGCAGGTGTTTGTTGCGGTGCTGGAAGCCCGTGTTCGTGACAAACAGTCGGTTCTGATCAGCAAAATTTAGCAGTCTCTCACTATGTTCACATCGAAAACCAAGCCCAAAACGGCCAATAAGATGACTGCTAGTGCAGTCGCCATGTCCAGCCCGGCCATTCCAGACCCCAGGAACAATAAACAGATCGCGGTGCGGGAGTCTTTTAAGGGCCGTTCGTTGATGGGCGCTCACCGATCGGTTGCGAGGCATACCCACCCCGTTCTGCCTTGAGGGTCGCTCTCGAGCACCGCCAGCAGCCACACAGCGGTTATTATTATAGGCAGATGAACATTGTCGGCAAATACAAGGGAGACTTGAATGGCCATTTTCGGCTCATTAGTCGTCATCAACCAGTCATAACCAAACCCGGATGGTGCACCACCCAAGGCTCGAAGCCGCGACCTGCTGCTCTAACCATTGAGTCATGAGCTCATTGTCTTGCTGGTTTAGGTCGGAAATATGGACATTCGTTGAGGAACTGGCAGGACGGGACGAGTGCCCCCCCCCCGTAACCGATCAGTGAAGCGTCCATCCACCAATGTAAATATTCCCGATTTAACCGGCAAGACAACGAACCAGTGTTTCAATGATTAAAGCGTTTAACTTCTGATCAACAGGTCAAAAGGGTTCGAGTCTCGGATGGTGCACCACCTGGGGTTGGGTGTGACTGGTCGCTGACGGCTAATGAGCCCGAAATGGCAATTCCAGTGTCTCTGGTCTTTGCCGACAATGTTCATCTGCAAGAACCATTATTTGGAAAGTCCGAAGTACGCGCATACGACATCGGAAACCGAGCCGGTCTGACGTTTCGAAAGCATCCAAACTTCCATTACGGAAAGTAGAGACAACACCACGACTAAGAGCATTTAAGGGTGTCATAGGCCACGGAGCAGCAACACTGACTCTTCATAACGGAGAGCGTCATGTTTTGTCAACGACAACACCGACATATTTGCAAAGGTGTCACAGAACATAAAAAAACACATATACCTAAATACTTATAACATAAAGCTTTAGCAGATTCCTAGCTAGCGCACGCTTATTGCGCCATGCTGGATGGACACCCACTCTGAATGATCGGGTTCAAACAGATGGCAATAGGCAATCAGTCAGTACTAATCACGCACAACCAGGTAGACCACACAGGCGAAAACAATGTAATTAGTAAAGAAACCATCGAAAGAATATTATAAACGGTTTTCAAGCAAGTTTTGTTGAAACGGTTAAGCGGTAGTGAGGGTTTGGTGGTCGTTTACGAAGGGGAGGGGAAGAGGAGACGGCCTGGAGTGCATGTAATTAAGTCGTCGTTGACCATGCTAAGCGCGGAGCTTGTAGCAGGTTCTTTTGTGCGCACAATACCGGCTTTATCAACCGGATGGCGGTGGCTTCTGCTGTTGCTAGCAGCCTCTGACCCAGTGAGTAGTATGTAGTCGATCTGACTGCCTGTGTGACCGTCGTTTGAATACCACGTCAGCAGGTGTTTGTTGCGGTGCTGGAAGCCCGTGTTCGTGACAAACAGTCGGTTCTGATCAGCAAAGTTTAGCAGTCTCTCACTATGTTCACATCGAGAACCAAGCCCACAACGGTCAATGAGATGACTGTTATTGGAGTCACCACCTCCAGTCCGATCATTCCAGCCCCAAGCAACAATTAACAGATAGCGGCACGAGAGTCTTTCAACTAACGCTTGCAGTTGTGAGTAAAACGTCCCTTTGTCGCGCTGTTCGGAAGTGGATGTTGGTGCGTACACGGAAACGATAGAGGTGCTTTTGAAGTGACCTTTCAGTCGCACAAAGGCCGTTCGCTGACTGGTTCCCAAGCAAGCAGTGCACGGTTCGCTTGTTGCAGAAGGGCAATCACCACACCATGTCTACCAGAAAATTTAACAGGGTCACTTTGGTACAGGATGAAGTATGAGTTGGCTCCAGGGATATTTATTTCCAGAGAGCCAGAGTCAGGTATTCGGACTTCTGACAGACAGCACACATCTACGTTGTACTGATAAAGGCTGCGCGCCGTCAGATTTTGGGTAACAGGGTTCAGGAACGTTCGCCCATTCCAGCATCCAATACCAAGGGTCCGATTCCGATTGCGTAGTCCAGCTCGCATACTATTCACCCGAACCACTGGACTAGGGTTGCGGAGTGCGTCGGTTTACGCGGAAGCCGTAGTGCTATATTCGGACATATTTTCATGAGGTATCTTGGGGATTGTGAGTGCGGGCGGGTCCCCAACAGCCGCTCGAATTGTTTTTTCGAGGTTGTCTCCTCTAGCGCTTTGGTTCAATAGCCCACCCACAAGGCAGCGGGGGGGCGAGCAAACTTATTTAATGGCGGTTCATACTCGCCATGTCGCAGTGCCGTTATCGGACTTTGCGGCTTTTTTATAAGGCTTTTGACGTGCCAGACCTCAGCCCGTCGCTCCCTGGTAGCGCTGTCGCTGCTGGTCCGCGACTGCTTATTCGCCAGACCCGAGAGGGCTTATTTCGCAGCTAACCTTCACTGAAGGCCGTTACACTATCCGCCACCTGTGGATGCACGGGTAGCCAGTAGCTAGGCTAATAGGGAACCCATTTTCCCAGTGGATGGTTCTCTATGCAACCCACCGACTCAGTCACGGCTCGTTTTCACGCCTTGTCGAGGGTAAACAGGAGAATCGCCTACTTACGTGACACTCCTAGAGATGGTTTGGTAAAATTTGTGTTTGGTTATCTTAATTTTCTGACCGAAAGCTTACCAGCAACAATAGATCTCAATAAACCACCTGGACGCACAAAACACCTGAATTTGGAAGTCAGAATTATTTGATGTCGATTTACTCGTCACCTCGGTTCCACAACGAATAGCGAAGAAGTCCAGGATAAACGCTACAAAAGACAAGGTTCTGAAGTTCGAACAACCACGCGAACTTCTACCACATTACTCTAAAACCTGTTAGCTTTGCTTTAAAAAAATGTGCGTACTTCCCCTGCCAGGCCTCATTGCTGATGGGGACCTGCAAAGATCAGAGCACTTACTATACGTCAAGTACTTATCAAACTTCTGGGCTCATTATGTTTATGGCAATTACGTTGTTGTCAAAATAACTCACATTGAGGCATTGTTGAACTTGGTTGGCCAAAATATATAGTTCCCGATGGAAGCCGAGACAAACAAACAATTTCCTCTACTTGACATTAATTTGTGCCACTGTGCAACTGCAAACCACAGTATTCGGAAAACCCATAAATACCGGAAAAATATTCCACCTCAACAACAACCACCTTGTCTCAAACATATATAGACAAAGACCGATCTCCTTAACTGTTTAACGAGATTCTAAAATACGTTTCAAATTAGGAAAGATTACTTAAGTGGAGTTGTAAGATCGAGCAGCATTCAGCATAATCCTGTGGCATTTCAGACACGCCAGGATGCCTGCTTTTGAAACAACCTCTTTTCGGTCACACTTTGACTTCCAACGAGCGAGAACCTTAGGCCACGGCAGCTTAGGGAACGAACGACTCACAATTGTGGCGTGGGTTTTAGATTTAGACTCCATTAACAGGCATATTAACCTCTCTATAGCCTATAAGGTGCCACTTCCCCACGTCTACAAAGATCAGGACAAGGTGGTGACATCGAACTTAATAAAACAGACCAGATACCGCCTTGACGAAAGAGCGAAGAAACCAACAGTGGGAAAAACCCTTGACAGAGACGCAATAACCACCCAACATCATAACGTGAGCAGTTGTCGAACCCACCAAAAATTTACCAGAAAGCCGAGAAAGCAAAAGGAACAAACCGATAAGCTTAATGCCGAATGTTTAGGCAAGTCAATTGGATTTCTGTTCCAGTTTGTGCATCTAACGCCTCGGGAATGGTGAGCGGACTAGTCGCTACGCACAGTCAGTAACATAATAAATCTATCTCGATGAACCGTCTTTCCTGTTCAAATAAGTATAAAAGGCGTAGCGAAATCCACGCGCTTCGTAACTCGAAAAATGACGGAAGACAGTTCTGGCTATCGCTCTCGAGAAAAAATATGATAGCACTAGCTGCTACGCCTACCGCGCTGTAAGCTGTATGTTCGTGAAAAAGCATAGCCATACGTTCAAACTATCCTTTCATACAACAGTATAGTGGTATACCTGTCCGTCACCAAGGAAGCTGAGAACATGTGCCTTATATAAATTATAAGGCCCCGATCAACCGATCGGTTTTTAAAACAGAACATCACTGGAGGTCGAGAGAGCCTGAGGCCAGGAAAGCTGTGAAAGATGACCTTTCCTCCACATGGTTTTCATACTCGACTGGCTGATAAAGTCACATGAACTCTTATAATTTTAAAATTTGATCCCCCTTGGTGATAAAAATGTTAAAAAAACTAATGAAGTATGTAGAGAAACAGATAATGATAAGTCCGGTTCACTTGGGCTTCCGAAAATGGAATATAACGTAGATAAAAATCACCACAAACCTTCGATTCAGCCGAAAAATTGTTTGCATGTATCCTGGATATTCTAGATCCAATAACAAGATAAATCAGTAACGGTAGCAACAAACCGAAGTAAAAACTGCTAAATTGGCAAATAGAACAAAACCCACAACAGTGCAGAAAAAACCGAAATGCCCAAGAACTTTTATCCAAGAGTTCTATAAAAACTATGGCCACAACTTACCAAGAACCCTTCTAATAAGATGGGACTTTCCAGTGCCAGCACCACCAGTACAAAAAACGTTAGACCCACGTTTTATCAGGTCAATGACGAACGTCTGTTCTGAACCTTTTGAGAAATCAGAAGGCCCTGTTGAAATTCTATTATGCCAGGAGGAGAGAATGTGGCTAAACGTCCTATCCGCTCGGCACGCCAATTTTCGTGTCGTGACGCTGGAATGCAGCTTAGCATCACGGATAGGGGTAGAATTGACAGCTCTGCCAGAGGGTTTGAAGAACGGAGGTGATGCTGGAACATTTCCTAAAGAGCATAACCAAACGGAGAGTAAAGCATGTAAATAAATCTAAAAAATTAAAATGGCCTAATCCACAAGCACTCAAGTACCAGCTGAATGTTAGATATTTTATTTGATATGGTTTTCTGAAAAAAGGGTTTGATCCCGGGATTATTATTGAGTAGGACCTACGGGAATTGAAAATAATAGTGCTAAGTATACAGGGGCCTGCTAATACCGTCAGGTAGGAACTTAGGTCATGTCTGATATGTTGTGTTCTCTGCTTATCTATCCTTTACAAATGAATAGTCAGTCCTTTTCTAGCATCCAATTTTCCTACTTGAAGTTGTTTATAATTTGAAGTCAATGTACTCGTTAAGACTGGCAAACATGGCCCAGGTAATTCATAGATCCCATACTGGGGAAGGAAGCAGTTCGAACCTGCCCCATCGATCGCGCTTTTTGGCAAACCAGTACGTTAGGAATCCTGTGCTGCTGTTGCGAGTCACAGATTCCGGCAGAGTGAAATATTTTTCCTTTGATGGCTTGTCCCCGTTCGTTCTGGGGTCTGGTAATTCGTCCAGGTATCCTAAAGTGTAGGGAATAACATCAACCTGGGTACGCACGGAACTGCCAAGGACCATGCGAGAGTTGTTGAAACGAGATCATTCAAACGTTCGATTTTTAGATTATTTCCAATCCAATTTATTGTCTGTAAGCATCAAAGGTTAATTTTAACGCTTGCAGGCTTGTAAGTAAGCCTTCAGGCCTTGTTAGACACAACCATGAAAGAGTAGAAGAAGCGACGTACACGTGACTACAGATTAGATCAAATGTTTTTTTTTGTTCGAAAGGGTAAAATTCTTCCGGAGAACCGTAAGCTTGGAACCGCTCTGCTGTTTGTCAGACAACAGAATGGAACTGTCAACATTTCTCTGTTTGTCATCTTACAGTGACTACCCTAGTAACGCTGCAGTATCATTTGTTTATAAAACAAATAACGAATAGGGTTGGCTGAAAATGCACCCAAGTTAGTGAAGCCTCAAAAACACTGAACTGCTTAAAAATACCCCATAAGATAGTCTTATTTATGATGCAATCATGTTGAGTTAGACAATTTTGGTCAATAGTGGTTTTTCAACAGCCGAAGACAAGCGCAAAATAACTGCCTTAAACCATATGGAGTGGAAAAGCATATATAACAACAAAGTAGATGAGAAAAAGAATTAAAAGCAAGTTATCAGAAAAGCACCTCTATATGCCAGTATACACTAAATTATGCTGCGAAAAAAAAAGACGCCATTTGCACGACACATGTATAGGTCAGGTTAGGGTTAAAGTACAGAACTGACTGAACACTTAGTTAAAACCCTACACAATACGCTTATGCTAACCAACAGTGTGGCCTACGAATATATCACACGAAGGGAAGATGTAAATCTCCTTGACAAATCAATACGGCGAAACAAGTTTGTCAGGCATGTGAGAACAGAATAAAATTTCTTAGTCCTACCTCTGTCGAAAAAAATTGCTATCCTGCAAATTTATCAAATAGGCGTCTGAAAAATTAACCTTGTCACACATAGTGTCAGCAGTTATACGGGCATGCAGTTGGCTGAACTAAAAGTCCAATAAATCAAAAAAACACTTATGAGCAGACACTGTAACACATGAATGTGGCAAGCTCATTCGTCTACAAGGCAATCATATACATTGCCCCATGAACACGGTGTCCTTCTTGTACTGCCTGTTAGCGCAAAGCCGGCCTCGTCTACAATTCGGCAGACTATGAAAATGTATATATTTATTAATGAACCTAATTGCTGATAGCAGTGACCCCGAGAACTAAGGAGTCGAGAAGAAAAATTCTCAGTTGTGGATTTTTTAGAAAATATGCAATTAAATGGGTATTTTGCTGAAATATAACAGCTCAGAAACTACAAGTTTATGTCTTTTAGATCGAATTAAAGAGACTAGAAAAGGGGGGGGGCAAAGTGTATGCTAAGAAACGAAAATTGGAAGGTAGACTAGTGATGGACTCCATAGGAGAACCTTTGAATGAGAAAGAAAGCAGAAACTAATAAGTACCTCCAGTTAAATCCCTTTTTCTGGTAACTGGCGATATGTCAACAATTTTGAAGTGATCAGCGACTGGACCCGAATAACATTTTGCGGGTGGTATTACTCTAAGTGGACTTAGTTCATCAAGAAGGGATAAGGATGTGTTTGGAAGGTCGATGGGGAGCATTCTAGAGGACTTTTTACTTTTCAAAGATTCCTTGTACTGAGCACGAAGATTACAAAGGAAAATTCTTAGAGCATCCGGAGGGCAATTCTTCAGCATAATATTCACTCCAGTTTCAGGCAAACAAATTGTAGATTTGCCTTGCCTCAAGAATTTTCGATGAAGCGTGGGTTCGGAGACGTTATAGCCCACACTCTTCGTTTCCTTTCTGGCAGACGGTTCAATAGGAGTGATTCTGATAAGCAATTGACGAGAATCAGTCTTCACAAGAGATACGCGTGCCTTCGGGAAATTTCTTTGCCTTTTAACAGGTCCATGCTTCGAGGATAGCTCTTCGGCGCAAACTGAGCAGGCGAGGTACATCCCCATTATGCAAGCACAAGTTGTTAACTGTTAGCTCCTAGGGCACGAATAGGACGTATGGCAGAAAGGCCGGCGTTACATATGCGTTTTCTTCACCCGTAAACGCATTGAACAGGATCGCGAGGAATTTCAAAATGGAGAAGCTGACGTGTAGTCAGTATTTTGGGGATTCAATCGTACTTTCCGCTGTGGCGTCTTCTAAGTCGAACCGTGATACCGCCCCTTCGATCTGACCTGTATCTGCAAAGTGTTCGTAGAATTGTCCGTAGAGTTCTCAAGGGTCGCAGCAGTGGCGCCAGTTAAACAAGCCAGCTTTCAAGTATATAATTTTAGCAGAGATATCTGGGAAATTAAATAAGTACTTTGAAGACTCGTAAACAAAATGCGGTGTAACTTTCTGAGGAGGAATTTAGTTCGGTGAGAAAGTGGGCATGGGATCGCAAAGACCTAGGGGATGTCCAAATCAGTTTCCTTCACGGTCACTGAAAAACGAAAGGGAGACACAAAAATCATGTTAGGCCTTAAACAGAGCAGGCACAGTCAAGAAAACTTAGAGAAAATGAAATCAGCGCGTTTTGTGGTCCCAACATAGTTCTATCTATTTCAGAGCAACGAACAGTCCTCAGTCAGAGCCTAATAAAAAGTACGTGACATGAAATTTAGCCTTGAGAGACGGAGGACAAAGCAAAATTATATCGTATCCTGGTGTGTGAAGGCTACTTCAAAAATATATCTATTTTCTGATAACATTAAAATTAAGTTTACAGGGAGATGAAAGTAGGCAGAAGAAAGCCCAAAAAATGATAAGCATCTGTAAGATAAGTAAAAACAAGGACGTGTATCTGGTGTTTGTATTTTAATGGAACAGTTGCAGATTATATTCCCGTTGCGCCATAACTGTTTCGCTTGCATCCATGGCAAATCCGAGGACCCAGAAGAATCCGAAATGGTACGAACATCAGAGAACATGTCTAACTGCACTTCTTGCAGCGTTCATTTGCCGAAAGAAGGTAACGGTAGCAATTTCGGAGCAAATAGTAATCAGAAAGCCCAACACAAAGCATTCAAAGACATCTTGCATTTTCACATTTCCGGATGACATTGCAACACACTGAAAAAAATTTACTCGTATAAAGCTAGCTCCTACGGACACTATTTCGACATTTTGTGTCTGGTGTTGTGGTTGACTGACTCTTGCCAACGGCTGTCGGGCGAACCAGTACGATCTCACGAGCAGTGTCAACGGCGTATAGAGTTTTCGGATGTGTTGGCAAGCTGCGTAAGTCTCTCGATTTTGTGAGGGGAATTCCTAAGCGGGGTGAGCTTGGCGTGACTGGGATTTCAACATGGATCAATGTCCTTATCATTCTGACTGTGCCGCCCCGGCTGGTCAGTGTACTAGCCCCAGACTATTGGCAAATTTACCAACAGTTTCAACTTAAATCTACACTGTCAGTAAATTTTTACGCGCTCATATATCTAGTATATCAGCACTCTAGTGCACCCTAGCGAGCACTAGTAGTAGTGAGGTCTCACGGGGTGCTCCCACCACTTTACACTTGAGAGCGATCACCTCGAAGCGATGGTTACCAGCCCCCATACTTACGAAGTTCATTCGTGATCACTAGACGGAGCCACACAGCATACACCAGCCCATCGTTCCCATACAAATCATCAAATCAATTGCGTAATATCACCTCTGGATCATCCCTTCGAACCGACCACGAACAAATCAAAACAACAACTGCACACCAGAATACGAAACTACCTCGTTCCTTCAACCTACAAACGACTTTCTAATTAGCTAAGTAAATCTTGCCTGTAATTGGTCAGAATTTGTACTTCAGCTAAAAAAGCTAAGACACCTATTCTTTGGACCTATCTAGTACGGCTCGCCCACTACTCTGTAGCACGCTACCCCGAACATTTCAGTATCAGTATCAGTATCTTTGATGGAGATGTAGGTGAGTCAACTTTGAATTCCCTATTTGTACATGCGAGCTGTAGTATCAAAAAATAGTATCTCGATATGTTGGCGAGGCCACTAAATATGAGCCAACTGGGTGGAACATATTTGAAAAAGAGTAGACAGTGAAAAAACTCCCGGTGATATTTAGGAGAAAAAAACTGTCACCCTTGGGGAGGGGATTCAACGGGGGGCATCGCGGAGGTCAGATGAATCAGCACCGAAGTGCGGAAGATGCAGCCAGATGCTCCCTTGCTGATTGCAGTCCGTTGAGTGATTTCAACGGCGGAGATATCCACCCAGATTATCCTTGGTCCGTTGCGCTTAAAACAAGGGAGAAAGTTCATACAACACATGGACGATGGCTGCCAGGTTCAGCTGATGCGAACGCTCCCGGTGTCATCAAGGTGTGCAAATAATTAAGCAGCGAAGACCTCGTGGACCTCAGCATGGGAATTATGGGAAAGTGCAATCCCTCAAGATGGTGGTTTGTTGGGAGCAACACCGTGCTATATTTGTTACCGTTATTTTTTAATCGTAACAATGTTCATTAGCGATTCTTTCTCACATAAGATTCCATGCATTCAGCATTTTGAGAAAGGATAATCAATTAATATATTGGGTGTTTTGGTCATCGGATTCGTCTTAATCGTTGTTGATACGAATTTTTGATAGATATACAGGAATGACAAATCCTTACGGAAAAGAAAACTGTTAACTTTGGTCTTGAAGATTGGAAGGTTGTGGTAGATGCCGCAGGTACTACCTAACTGGGACATCACATAGTTCATACAGACGAAATCGACAGTCCCTAATAACAATTCGGATCCGAATCTAAGCCGAGTCTTATCAGAGATCTAGAATCCTCTACACTGATTCTATGCCAAGTTTTTCAGTCGATTCTGATAAAAATTGACGCTCAGATTCGGCTAAGAATCAGTTCCAAGGATAAGCCTTGAATCGGCACCGAAAAATTCGAATCTCATTTTTCAACTGAGAAAACCCCACCTTATGTCCTGTATAACCAACCCTTTACTCCCAAAACCCACGCCAATGACAGTGGAAATTTAACTCTGGGAAGATTTCATGTGCAGGTGGTTTTCTATTTAAGAAACATTATTTTACAAAATTGCTCAAAATAGCCAAACATGTGTTTAAATCTGTACATAAAAGGTCACTTTAAGGCATAGGTAAGTTCAAAAAACGATTTCAAAGTTGTAGTGTTGCGCCTGAATGTTGACTTCCGCTGACAGTGCATGTCGTGTAATCTAAAAAATAACACATTGATTACTATATTGCTACCAAGCGGAAGGTCATGTAATGCAATGTAAGTTACATGCATATTACCCTTATAACTATTCGGACGCGAATCGTATCTGAGGGTACGATTATTCGAACGTGAATCTTATCCGACCATGACCACCTAATTCGGACTCGAATCGGATTCGAAAATCCGTATCTCATTGTTCAACCGCACAGTGGAACCCATTAATCCTTTGGTAGACGCCCATACTAGCTACACTGTTAAAAAACGACCTCCATTGCATTCTTATAGAATATTTATTATTGATCAGTTGACTTTCGAAAGACTGAATGAGCAAGTAAAATATATTTTGTATAAAAAGATGCAAGACGTCATTGTACAAAAATAAATCTTATAAATTTTTCCAAATCATCAGTCCTGTTTTGCCGGACCCGGCAATCCCTCAGCCGTTTCATGGGGTATCCACCCTGAAATGAAAAGACAATGAAATTAGTGATGGTGAGTAAACAATGCACACGTTTTTATGTAGCAAATTTTTGTATACAACGTTGATAAGTAAAATCTACTAACCGTCAGCACTGCTCCCATGGGCTGCATTTAAGCCCCTTTTCTGCAGTCGGTCATATAACTTTTTTAAAGGCATATTTGAAAGCTCGTTCAAGCTACAATTAATCAGCCTGTAGTCGATTATTCGAAAGAGTGAACACCTCTGTGGTACACATGAATAAGTAATTAATGAGAATAATCTTACCCAAAATAAGTGCGTATAACGGGGAAATTAAAAAGGCCTTCTTGTCCTGGTGCCGTACGTAGAAAGTTAACCGGGGGATCACCTCATCAGCTAAGAGGGCTGTGCAAACGTGATCAGCAAAATTACTGACGCTATCACCATCAAGGGAGGCCAAATGGGTAACCTAGTTAGACAGTAAGTAATGTTCAGACAACATACGATTGCTGCCTATATGCCCTGTCTCCGACATCTTTGGTCAGGGCCTCTATTTCTTCAAGGTTCGACATTATTTTAACAATCGGACCCTTTGATGTAGGCTGGGACGCATGGGTGCCGGAGCTACCCATTTGCTCATCCAGGCGATGCCATATGGCCGCCACCTCCATTTTCAAAACCTGCAAAAGCCTTATTTTTTGCATTCGGCTTTGCATTTGCCATAGAAGACATGCTTTGATGGCTGATTGGCTGCGTCTTCTTGTTTTATGACCACGTCACCTTTTTCGGTTGCGCCGAATGCTGTCTAGGAAGGATGTCTTTTGAAGGTAATGGCTAACCCGCAATAGGCATAGTTCTGCTTAAACCACTGCTACCAGATGAATTGTCCTAAAAGACGGTAATGGTGGTAATTGCTCTGCGTATCGATGACGACAAAAGGGACGGCATGTTTGTCACGTAAACGTTGGAATCTACCGGGAATTTCTTAGTTCTTTTGGGATGTCCAGTATGAATTCCATCATCAGACATAATGAGCTACAACCCAACGGGAAAAGAAGGGATAAGGAATGTTAAAACTAACAAATCATTCACTGCCTCCCCTCGCTGTCCACGAATCAATAGCTGCGGGACTGTTGGGTTGTAGAATTGGTGGACAGCGACCGTTGAACGGTGAGAGTTACAGTAAGGAAGAAACCCTAGTGCGAGAATAGGAGAGAAAGTTATCGTCCGACGCAGTTTTCAAAATATTTATCATATCTGTGGCATGTTTGGCAGATTCCATGTCAGTCCTCCGTGTCCCATCGTCCAGTGATTTCTATTAGGACCATGTGACCATTTAAGTGGGAAGCATGCGTAATTCCGGACGGTGGATGGCAATGGGCTTGTTTTGAGTACGTTCCCTAATGTAACTTTATAAATGTTAATAAATAACGAGTTTACAGGATAATCAAAAAATCCTCAATATTTTCATAATCTAGAAACATTAAGTCTATGTCTCCACTTGAATAGCGGACAATATTCTGCACACAAACTAATTTATCGCCAACCAGAAGTGACCCATTTGATGGCGTCCTACCAATTATTAACCTTTTGTTCTTAATATACCGAAACTGTGTAAATGAACCACTCGATGGTGATAGTGGCCCGTCGCGGCGTTCATAGATAAAAGTCCATTCTGATAGACCACTTAACGGCCACTTCTCTGCCTGTAATTCTCCTAGCCTACTGACAACTTTCTGAAATGTCTGCGATGGTTTCATAAGCATGCGCTTCATTTTTCAAGATAACTTTCAAAAGTGAAAGATGAGAAACTATAAAGGGGAACATGTCATTGGACATCCTTCGGTAGATGAACAATGCTTTGAACATTGCACACGATTTCCGACTTACCATATAAGGACGAATATTATTATACGAACATTATAAACAGCTGCCTACAGTTGGACACTCATTCTTAACACGAATGTGGACGAGCAAGACAGCGTAGTGCTGTGAACAATAGTAAAAATGCTTCCAATATCTTTTGGGAAGGACATCTTTAAGGACGACTATATCAGTGTTACCTAAGTAAGAAGTTGAGTATACCCCAGTGGAATAAAGGAATAGGTTCTGATCAAGGATCAGCTTTACTTGTTATTAGGGGCAGAGCCGTTAATCTGCAGCAAATAATACCATGGGGGATGGCAACATGTATTTTTGCTCTTCTAGTTCACTACAAGATCCGCAGGAGCCGAAAATATGTGAGTTCACTTCAAAAGATCTGCAAGGGTATGTAGTGTAGACAAGGGTCAAAACTGCTAAGAACCAAGGTGTACAAAATAAACTAACGCTAACTGGGGAATTGTGTCTAAACTACGAACGACAAAAGGATGGCAAAAATGACAGGATTGTTAGAATGCCGACTCACGAAAAACGCAGCTTTTAGATAACAAGTGTTGTTGAGGATTGTAATGAACCCTGAACTAGATCCAGGAAGCTATGCATCAAGGACGATGAGCAGAGTCAGGAGTTCAATTGAGATGGCGTTCGGTAGAATGCAATCGAGAAATGAAGATCGATCGTAGCAATTGACTGCAAGTAAGTGAGACAGATCAGTAAAATCAAGAGAGCAGTGGTGAAATGCAGCAGCAAAACAGAAGACATCTAACATGTGGGTTTAAGCTAGCTGTTGTGTTTTATTTAGCACATTAAAACAAGCTTACATAAGGTTCAGCTGAACAAGAAAAATAAAAACATGTAATTGTACAAATACCTACACAACTCCCCCACCAGAGCGTTTATTGTACAAATAAAACGCTCGATACAACAATTCAAAAAAAATAAATGACAAAGTCCTTAAGATTGACAGGAAAAGGGATGTGTCTACCAGAATGAGAGGAAATTCGTTGTGGTGAAGAAGGAGTAGCAAATATGGTGCAGTGTTGGAATGTGACGGTTGAGTGGATGGGCCCGATAGAAATGGGTTGGGTGGTGACGGTGCAGAGGAATTGGATGGAACAACGGGCGGCGGGATGCACTCAAGGTTGGCTGGATTGAGTCTCTCGATGGAGACTATGTCAGTCTTGTCAGCCTTCTGAGTGACGTTATACTTGTCTACCCGTTGAAGCACCCTATAAAGGCCATCATTTGGGAAACAAAGAGGCTAGCGAACTGCGTTATGCCGAAAGAAGATGAATGGAGCCAATTAAAGGTCGTCTTGCACAAAAAAACACGTTTGGGTGTCAAGCGAAGGGGAGTTGGACGCAGTTGAGCCATGCGTTGTTTCAATTGTTGGACGAAAGCATTCGACATGCTGGTGTTTATAGTGGACGACTGCTCAATTTCGCCGCGCAGGCGGAGAGATATACCGTATTGTCTGTTTCTTCCCAAACTCGCAACTTTTGGATTCGAAAAGGGTTCTCCTGGTATTTAAGGGAGCTCTCTTGATATTATGTTGGTCTCTTATTATATTTTCATCATCGTCTGCAGAGTCAATCTTTGCATTCACTTTTTCGTCCCCCCTTTTAAACTATTATCACCAAGTTTTGATAACCTTGGTACTTTCCTCCACTTTTGCAACCCCGACGATGGTCTCTGGGTTCAGTTGATGATCGAGGCGGGTTCTGATGATTTTGCCTCTTTGATTGGTGGACTATGCAATCAGCAGGGTCGCATCTCGATGATGATCTCATGACCTCTACTGTCCCCGCTTCGTTTCCACCCTGGTGTCCATGATGAATTCCTCCTCTTTTCACCTCCACTGGTGGTGATAAACAGAAGCTCTGACTGCTATATTATCTCTCACCCGACAAGGAGCGTTCCGAAACCTCATACGTTGTCAGCAACATCACAATATTATCCCATTGCATCTAGCTATTAATTTTTTTAGTGAAACAGCTTTTTCTCCTAGTTTTTTTTAAATTGGTGGCTCGCCGAACTCCACCTCTGATTTAACCGTAGGAGTTTTTTTTACTGCTTCCTTTCTAGTTCCCCGTATATGTCAACGATTGTTGACTACTGTTTTAAAAAAACAAATCGTTCTGAATCGGATATGCCTACCTTATTACTCATTTCTGCTGTTAATATGGCTGCTCACATAGTGCAGCAATTATCCACTTTGTATTTATTTATACCGCGATATTAAGTCTGTAATGATGGGGCTCTTTGGGCCTTAAATATACAATTTATTTATTTATTTTATAAGTTTGGTCATAGTGCATTGAATGTCCTCCTTGTCATCTGATCGAATACCCAAAAGTAGGAGGGGAAGGTTGACACTTCCCGCAGTTGTGTCTGTGTGAGACATCAGCGCTGTCTTCAGTTGACGGTTATGGTGTTCCACGAGGCAGTTAGAAGCAGGGTGATATGCCTTTGTCATGATGTGCGCACACCCGAGCAGTTTAGTGAACTCTCGGAAGAGACTAGATTGAAATTGGCTTCCGTGGTCAGTGGTAATGGTGGCTGGCACACCATAATTGGCAATCTAGTGGTGCAGGAAGACCATGGTAATATTTTCTTCCGAGGTATCAGATATCAGAATTGCAATTGGCCATCGCGTGAAACGGTCGACTGCTGTGAAAATATGTGTGTCCACGTGAAGGTGGTAACGACCCAACTAATTCTAAGTGAACGTGATGGAATCGAACTTCTGGAAACGGCAAATGTGCTTGGTGGGGAAAAGGTATGGCGATGAACTTTGTTTTTCTGGCACGCGAAACATTGCCTAGTCCAAAGGGCGATGTCGGAGTTCATCTTCGGCAAGACAAAGCGAGCAGCAAATAGTTTACGACCGGCGCGGATGCCTGGATGCGACAGAGAGTGAAAATGGTTAAACACTAACTTACGGTAGGATAATGGAACAACAGGTCGGGGAGTGCCTGTGGACCAGTTGCATAAAATCGTACCTGGTGATGCTGGAAGGGGTGTATCAAGAAGCTGCAGAGTACTAGATGTACACAGGCTGGAAAAGATAAAACGCTTTGCACCTTCTCTGAAAGTGGTGTGATTCCATGCTAGTCGACGTGATGACCAAGGAAATCAAGACAAGAAACGCCAAAAAGGCATTTGTCGATGTTTAATTGCAAACCATGTTGCTGGAAACGATCGAAAAGTTGGCGCAAGTGCGATGCATGTTCCGCTGGCGAAGAACTGGCAACGAGTGTGTCATCAGTATAGACAAAGGTAAACGAAAGACCCCGCAAGACCTGATCAATAAACCACTGGAAGAATTGGGTTGCGTTACGCAAACCGAAAGACATGCAGAGAAATTCGAACAAGCCAAAGGCGTTGTGATGGCGGTCTTGGGGATGTCTTCCTCAGCGACCGGTATCGGATGATATGCTTTCACAAGATCTATCTTGGAGAAAATAGTCTTTGCAGAAAACATGTGAGAAAAATCGTGAAAATGAGGAATAAGGTACCGATCGGGGACGGTTGCTCTGTTCAAAGCAAGAAAATCACCACATGGCCTCCAATCATCGGCCGATTTCTTGGGGACCATGTGCAGTGGAGAGGCCCATGGGCTGGAAGAAGGGCGAATAATCCCCAAATCAATCATGTGCTTGAACTCATTTCTAGCTACCCGCAGCTTTTTTGGATGAAGCTTGCGTGGATGGGCATGAACCGATTGCCCTGTGGTAACAATTTGATGCTGAACTGTGTGCTGAACTTTTTGGGAAACTGACAAGGTTTAGCAAGGGACGGATAGTCCTTAAAAATGTCAGCAAATGACGAACTTGGAATAGTCAAGTGTATGCCAACCGAAGGTTCAGAGGTGACCGTACCGACGGTGGAAAGTTTTGTTGCAGTATCAATGAGTCGACGATGCTTCAAGTCAAATGCAAGGCCAAAATGCGAGAGGAAATCCGCTCCAATAATGGGTGACTGGACATCGGCTTGGATAAAGACCAATTGGAAACATCACCTCAGAGGCCAAGCGTCAGGGACTGTTGCCCGAATGTGTGGATGGCGGTGATGACGCCTTGGAGGCGGTATAAGACTAACCTCAGCACTAGTATCGACAAGCTAACGGATACCGCTAGACTTATCGGTGATATAGAAGAGGCGACTGGGTTGCAGTTGGCCAGCAGCAGTCATTGCCATTACTGGCTAGCGTTGTCTTTTAATTGTTGCGGTGTCTGTGAGAATTCGCATGGTGGAACAAACTTGCTTGCTATCACGCCATAGGTACGATGGTACCAGCCCATGGTCTGTGGCTGCCGCTCCCGTGATTGGGACCATCGACGTCAATATGTTTGACGACTGTTTTGACTGAAGATTGTTAATGATAGAACACATGCTGCTGACTTGCGTGCATAAGAGGCGTCCGGTATCCCTTAAGTTTTCATAGTCACTGCTGCGCACGATATTTGTCGTTTGCGAAAGGTCGGATGATGGTGCTGCCCGTCGATAGGCACTACAGCACGATGATAACGCCACATAGAGAGGGTCACGTTCTGAATTTATATTGCCTTGATGAGCAGGAGTGCCAACATTATCAGATCTTGAAGTGGAGACCGATGTCTGTTGAAAACTAGAACATGCGGCACTGCTAGGGAAGCATTCCATGATTCGGTCTGCATGAGTGGCTAGTTTTTCTAATGAGGTGCTCGTGTCGAGCATAGCCAATGACTGCTGCATGGGCAGGGGAAGCTTATCAAGCAAGATCTCTCGGAAAATTTCATCATCCATATGATGACCAGCAAGCAAAGAACGCATGTGGCGCATTAGCTGGGGAAGGCGTTTGGTCGCCGAGTTCGACCTGAGTGAAAAGCTCACGAAGCATTCGGTTGGCCGACTTGGCCGCACGATTAATTACAGCGTCCTTCAACCGGGTGTAAAGCTCCTCAACAGGGATCAGATCAAGGAGATCCTCAACATCAACAGCAACAGCAAAGGGAAGTGCTTCCATTACGTATTTATTTTATTTATTTATTGCCAGTTTACAGGCAAGGTCAAAAAAAATATATATATATATACAGCAGAGGGTCGAGCTGACAGTGAAAAAACTCCTGATTTTTGTTTCAGGTGTTTTCAGGAAAAAAAACTGCAGCTTTTTGATTAATTAAAGTTCTGAACAGGGACGCGTTAACACAGGTGCCCGGTGAAGAACCTCTCCATTTAGTGTTACGGATCCGGTATTCTGCACCAGCAGGTATGTCGGCGAGCGGCTGTTCGCTGTCGACTGAGAAATAAGCCGATTGAGGTCTGCAGAGCCAGTAATATTGCCCTCAGCATGAAGACCGGCACAGGATTCAGAGTCCGTGAACGCCATCAGAACCGAAGAGAGCTTCAACAGAGTCAGCACCCAAAAGTTTTCGAAGGTGTCCTGAATGTAGAAAACTAGGGAGAGTTCGCGTAAACAAGGGATAACTTTGCTGAATTTTGATACTTCTAGGTAGCTTATTCCAGATTGCTATAGCGTTTAACGAAAAAAAACTGTCGGTATCTAACTGTGCGTGCCAAAGGAAGAAATAAAAATACATCTCGATAAATGGTGCGCTGAGAGTGGTCGAAGTGCCTCAGAGATGTAAGCGGGTTAAATGTACGACTGTTTAGTAGTTTAAACAGTAAAAATAGTCCCTTCTGTAATCTGCGAAGCCACAACGGGTCAAGGCTTGTAAGCTCACAGCGTTGGTGATAGGACAGGTTTCGGTGATCTGAATAGAAAACTCTTTTTGTAAAGAAGTGATTCTATCTTCTTTCGTTCACTAGCGTGCAGGAGACAAAATAGAAACGAGCAGTATTCCAGACTAGGCCTGACATACATGTTATAGAGGCTGATTCTAATTTTGACGGTTTTAAAATTTCTGAGAATAAACCCAGTAGTTCGACGTGCTTTCGAGAAAATCAGGGCGCAGTGCTCTGACAGATTAAAACTACTAGAGTATGATATTCCCAGATCATTTATAACTCCGGGCACGTTTAGATCGTGACCGTCTATGCTAAGGTGGGGCTGATGGTTGCCGCCAATAACCATAACGGAGCACTTTTGCCAAGAAAGTGAGAGGCACCATGTGCGACACCACTGAGCGAAGGCCTGAAGATCCGTTTTTAAGAGCTCAAGTACGATGTTGCGATCAACCGGTTTATATCGATAGGCAACTTTTAAATCGCCAGCGTACATAAAGGGCCTACCATACTGAAAACAATCAGGAACATCGTTGACAAAGAGGCAAAATAGAAGCGGGCCGAGAACGCTGCCCTGAATAACTCCGCTCCTCACATGCGTGGGGTTGGAGATAACATCAGAAATTTTAACCCGTTGTGCGCAAGCATTCAAATAGGAGGATATTTAGTTCAGAAGCTTGTTACCTATGCCGAAGGAGGCAAGTTTTAGCAGTAGGAGATCATGGTCAACACGATCAAAAGCCTTAGTGAAATCGAAGTAACCGGTGTTAATTGAAAAACTGCTGTCTCTAGATTGTAGCACATGATCAAAGAAAGAGAGCTGGCAAGTGTCACATAACCTTTTTTCGAGAAAACCATGCTGAGCCGCATTAAGTAGGTTATTCTCTCTTAGGTGACACATCATCTTGTCTTTGATCAAGGACTCGAAGATCTTCGAGACTGCTGGTAGTGTATTTATTGGTCTAAAGTCGTCAAATGACGTAGGTCGGCCGTGTTTCAGAATAGGCAGTATGTGCGATTCCTTCCATAAAATAGGGAACGTTTCACTTTCAAGAGCAAGATTAAATATCTTATACAGAACGGACGGAAAAAATGTCGTTTGCATCCGCCTTTAGAACGCTGATCGGGACGCCCTCTGTTCCTGGACTGTAAGATTGACGAAAACGCCGAATGGCTACGGTCACGTCCCAGAGGGTAAAAGTTATGGTTTCGAGGACGTTACCGGTCCAAACCCGGATGTTAGGAAAGAACGCGACGGTATGTTCACTAAACGTTCTAGACAAGAAAGCATTGAAGCTATCAGCAGTCAACTTAGCGTCAGCTATTGGGTTTCCTAAGGCATCTCGAAGTACGGGGTGCTGCGTTTTTCTCTGCGTTTTTACTGTGCGCGAAAAGAGCTTCGCAACATTTAACGAAGGGTTTTCGGCAAAATTAACCTCATCGGCTTGTCGTTTTTCGTCAGATTGCCTCTTAGCTTCTTCAAAGATTTTCTGGATCAAGGGCAGGACGGAGGTGTCGTTTTGTAGATGAAAAACGACGGAGAGTCTACGCAGTCTACGGTGGAATGATAAAGGGAGGTAGACTTCATCCTTGACATTAATTATTTTCTTACGGGGAACAAAACGAGAAAGGAGTGGACCTAGAACTTTGTAAAAAGTATCAGTACAAACATTCACATCCGAACATACAAAGAAGTTAGTCCAGTCGTGGGAATTTAGGTGTGTTAGCAATTCCCCTCATATTTGCTGATCTGAAATCACGGAAAAAGCTATATTTTTTTGGAAAAACGTTTCAGCAGCCTCTAGTTCTAGTGTAGAAAGAACTATAGTATGATCAGAATTCCCAAGTGGATCTAAAGGTGACACTGACGATGGCTGACAACCTCTACAAAAAATAAGATCAAGTATGTTTAATCCTCGGGTGGGAAAATCAACTACCTGGTCCCACAGGCCTATATCTATGGCCTCAAGTAGGTCTTCGAACTTTGCAGGACCGGAAGTTGGAAACCAGTGAACTTCATGAAGATTGAAGTCACCTGCAATCAAGCAGTACTTCAGATTTAAGTCAGCTGCGGCGTGAAATGCCTGCGAGTGACAAAGATCGTAATCCTCGCTGGCATTGGGTGGGCGATAGACACTACCAACGAGTAAAGAGTAGTTATCTGTTAGGACTACTCGGAGCCAACAGCTCTCCTCTACTGCGGTAAATTGGCAATAGTCCAATGGAAAATATGTAAGTGGTTGCCTATCATAGATACAGCTTCCTCCGCCACGGCCCTCGTGTCGATCATTCCGAATGTAAGCGTAGCCTAGAATAGAGAGTTCGGAGTCGGATACACAGGGTGTTGCCCATGTCTCTGTAACTATTACAATGTCCGGGCGGTGGATGAAAACCATAGTCTGGAGCAAAGGCATCTTATTAAGCAGAGATCTGGCATTGAGGACGATTAGTTTAAGCGGGCACGTTTTTGGTTTCTGAAACGGGACAGTTAGGCTGTCAGGCTGACTGCCTTCGGCCAAAGAAATGCTCTTTTCACTTGAACTATCTGTCCATCCCTTATTTTGAGATTTGCCTCGCCATTGGTCTTTCGTGTTTTCAGTTCTATTATTAGCTGTCTCATTTTTAGTTGCTCCTTCAGTCCGTATTCCGGTTGAAAAAAAACTTCAGAATGCAGGCCCCGTAGGGTTGCTTTTCTCTGTAGCAGGAGCTATGCCTGCGCTTCGTTTTCCAAGATGATTTTAAGAGGTCTTGGTCGAGGATTTGAATCGGGTGTAGACAGAGCCTTCCCTATTCTATATGCCTTGAGAATATGAATGGACTCGCCGTCCGTCAGCAGCATTATTGCATACAATTGAAGGAGTTCCAAGTCATGTTTAACTCGCTCCTTTGGAATAATTGAAGCTGACTCCGGGACACCTTTAATGACTACATTATGTTTTCGACTCAATCTAGTGCCCGTTTGTAACTCAGATCTTTCAGCTGAGTGAGTACAGGTAACCAGCTCACTTTGCCTGATAGGTCCAGATGAGCCGGGTGTTGGGCAGGCTGGAGTCAAGTCTCTGCACGACTTGTTCTTCTTAGACCTTTTCTTCTTTGGCTTTACAAACTCGCCAACCTCTTCAACATCGCATTTTGGTGCAACGTCTACCAGTGATGTAGCGATGGGCGGTAAAGCCAGATTAGTGCTGATGCTACCCGAAATAAGTACCGGTAGAGTGGCGCAAGGACTAGATGGGGCTCCCTTCGGAAGTAGCGAAAATTCCTCTGGTTTACGGGTCCAGCAGTTGCGATATGTTTAATGTGACTTTTATGTAAGCTTGAAGAAGCTATAAATGAATACGAATTTTGCTTTGTGGTAGGTTTATTACGAACAGGAGCTTTTTTAGCGGTTGGGCAAGATATAGATTTTTTAAGTTATCTATTTCTTGTCTTAGATTCCTTATTTCCTGCTCCATCCCCGAGAATTTTTGCTGGAGGCTGAAACACCCCATACATGTTTCGTCTTCGTAAGCTACATTAGTTAAAGCTTACTGAACTTTAACCCCGTTTAGCGGGAGGTGAACAAATAGCAGAATAACGATAGTTAAAATTGTTTTCTGCTTGTCCATTAACTTGCTTAACAAGATCCCCTGCCAATATGGCCGAGTGGGTAGAGGCGCCGATAGACGATCCCAAGCAGCTTGGTCGTGGACCAATTTTTTGTGACAATAAACTTATGGAACTTGAGTTTCGCATGTTATAATTGCCACAAAATTAACAGAGAGTCAGCTGAGTTTTCAACAATAAGAATATGAAAATATAAGGACTCAGCATTTGGTTTGAGTCCCTTCCGCGTTTGAGAGCAGATGCAGGGAGAACACAGCCGGCGTGAGTTTCAGAAAGCAGCAAAGATCGAGGGTCCAAGTCGCAATTTACAAAATCTGAGCAATATAAAGACAATTCTTTAATAATTTTCCAGCACCGTGTCTTCTACACTGAGGTAGAGACTAAAAACTCGTAGGCTCGAGGTACTTGAAATTCGAAACCAATTTCAAACAACGCGCCAGAATAACGCGTGCGTTCACTGGTGATATGGTGTGTCGAGAAAACTGCCTCGATCTGCCGAAACCATACGCGAGGGTTGCTCGGCGTAAATGGGGGCAGTTCGAAAGAGAGGCTATTAACGTCAAGAGTTTGTGTTAGTCTCAGTGTCCGTCATAGCAAGTGATATGGTGCTTACTGATAGAAAGTGGGTCACCATTATTGTAGTGTAGACAAGGGTCAAAACTGCTAAGAACCAAGGTGTACAAACTAAACTAACGCTAACTGGGGAATTGTGTCTAAACTAAAACTGACAAAAGGTTGGTAAATATGACAGAGGATAGTTAGAATGCAGACTCACGAAAAAAGCAGCTTTTAGATAGCAAGTGTTGTTGAGGATTGTAATCAACTCTGAACTAGATCTAGGAAGCTATGCATCAAGGACGATGAGTAGAGTCAGGAATTCAATTGAGATGGCGTTCGGTAGAATGCAATCGAGAAATGAAGATCGATCGTTGCAATTGACTGCAAGTAATTGAGACAGATCAGTACAATCAAGAGAACAGTGGTGACATGCAGCAGCAAAAACAGAAGACGTCCAACATGCGGGTTGAAGCTGGCCGTTGTGTTATATTTTGCACATTAAAACAAGCGTACATAAGGTTAAAGTGAACGAGACAGATAAATACATGTAAATTTTACAAATACCTACAGGTATGATGTCCAGAATACACATTAGTGCTGTTTGTGGGAGATTAGAACTGAGAGAGTAAAGGAGGCAAAATGGAGGGAACTAGGTCTTCTTAGGTCAGCAACATCATAGTACTATCCCACTGCATCTTACTTATCCCATCAACTCTAGCTATTATTTTTTTGAGAAGCAGTTTTTTTCTCCTAGTTGGTTTAAATTGACGGCTCGCCAAACTCAGCTCCCGATTTAAACGTAGCAGTTTTTTTCTCTGCTTTTTTCCTAGTTCATCGTATATTCCAAAGATTGTTGACTATTTTTAAAAAAATGTCGAATCGTTCTGAATCAGATATGCTTACTATACTACTCACTTCTGCTGCTCATATGGCTGTTCACATATTGCAGCAATTATCCACTTTGTATTTATTTATACCGCAATACTAAGTTAATACTAATGGGGCCCTTCAGGCCTTGAATATACAATTTATTTATTTAGATAGGAGGCGAAACAAACCGGACAATGTTTATTTTGACTGCGGAAAGTCATATGGTGACCTCCGATCTCATGGCTGCGTTCAAGAGGCAATCGCACTGTTTCATTTACGATAAAAAACGCTTCTCCTTAAAGGATTGTCTACGCCCACCTGTTAAATTCACTCCCCACCTTCATATCTTAGAGAATTTTGCAACTTACTCTACGATTTTTTTGTGGATTATATTCTGAAAGTCTATACAAGCAGGCTAAGTGCCGGATGAATGGGAAATTATAATTATCCCCAAATCTGCAAAGGACCGCCCAGCCTGCAGTTGGTAAAATCTTGTCTCATTAGCTTAACCTCCATTTTGGGCGAGATCATTGAACGACTTATTAGGAGACAGCTAACGACGCATCGGGAACAGAGAAATCTCTTGTGCGCTGTCCAACAGGCCTTGCGTCGTGGTCATGCATGTCTTAGGAGCACTGTTTACTTACAGTGTGCCCCCTAAACGGGCCACGTGTTAGATGCGTTGGACCAACACGGGGGCCACATTAGGGCACGGCAGGCGTTATTCGGGTTGCGCTCCCATAACAAATGCCAAACATGGAGGTGTGGTGGCACGCCTTGGGGCGGCTAGGGCTTAGGGGACCCAGCCGCGCCAGCCACCTGCGTCCTCTTCCGCCTCCGGTCTTCTTGACTCTGTCATGACACTGGGCTCAGGTGGGGGAGGAGGAGAGTGCGGTAGATGCAGCGCAAGTCTAATATCACTTTAAACTAATTCACGCGCAAGTCACCGTCCCTGCTCCACTTTCCCATGGAGCATACGGTGGACATCGTCAGACTACGACGGTCGAACTGTCGTTTACTTACAGTAAAATCCATAGACCAAAACGCTCAAGTGCATATCATTTTCAGTGACTTTAAGAAGGCGTCTGATAACATACCTCACCATTGAATATTACACTAGAATTTGGAATTAGGAGCAACCTTCTGATATGGATTTACAGTTCCCTCTCATGCAAACTGCAAATAGTAACTATTAGATCCACACCATTAGAACGGGTACCAGTAGACTGCGGTGTCCCACGATCTTATGGCCTAAGTCATCTTCTGTTACATATCTATTAAAATACTGCATTAAGGATCGGGATTGTGATGCTTTAAAGTCTGTAGAGGACATAAACTTGGTAGAATAATATGTTGTGTTGACGATGCGCAGAAACTACAATAAAGCATTCATAAACTGCCCGGCTGGTACACCAATTGGCTTCTGACCTTTAACGTATCCAAATGCAAAGTTTTCAGCACTAAAGAAATGGGATTCCATTAAGAGAAGTGGACAAGCAAAAAGATCTAGGTATCCTGACGACTTCAAAGTTGCTGCTCTGAGAACACTGTATAAGAACTGGACAATAGGGAATAAGCATTTTCGGATGGATAAGGCATTGTTCTATAGACTTTCCTCCCAAATTCTTCGCCTACATACTTGGCACGTTTGTTATAATGCATTTTGAATAAGGAATCTTAGCCTGAATACCCTAGATGAACAAGGAAAGTGACTCCTTCGAGCAGGCTCAGCGGCGGCC
The DNA here is from genome assembly GCA_017591395.1 of Schistocephalus solidus. Taxonomy (NCBI): domain Eukaryota; kingdom Metazoa; phylum Platyhelminthes; class Cestoda; order Diphyllobothriidea; family Diphyllobothriidae; genus Schistocephalus; species Schistocephalus solidus. The sequence goes on from WEDG01005285.1 coordinate 70,949, forward strand.
GACAAAAGTGGTGATGGTCTTAGGAATCTTTCCTATCCAGAAGGACTTAAAAGGCTCGATTTTCCTCCTTTTCTGTAGACGAAGGAGGGGCGGCCTGCTGTAGACATTTTGAATTACACTCGGCAAAATTTTCTTTCAAAATTGAAGAGCTCTCCGAGCTTAAAAACATGATTCACCTGCGTTATCATCTTTACAGGTACATACACGAATGTACGTGCGAAGACCAAAGATAGTTTTCTTTCAGGCAGCAGTTAGTTTAAACATGGAACTCAATCCCTAGAGAAGCAGTGACTGCTTATGCGATTTCATGTTCAAAATAAAGTTAGATTCTTTAATACTTGATAAATGAATACTTTACTTGCAGGACTATCCATGAACAGTCATGAAATGTACTTTCTGATTTCGTTCGACCCGTATCGCATCACTACACGTGCGAGGTTAATGGTTTCGTAAATTTTACAATTGGGTATACTTTATTCCGACTGCCCATATCTGCATCTTTAATCTCACTGAACACCAATAAACCATCAGTGGCTACGCCCGTAAAATTCAAATAAATATATGTATGATAGTTGATAGAAGCGAAGAGGTGAGTTCCAGGAAGCTGCTCAGAAGAATAGGAGGCATTCACTGGAGCATGGTGTTTATCGGCCTGACGTTTTGGATTCTCCCTGGAACGCATCTTCAGAGACATTTGAAGAAAAGGATACTTGAGGAAAAAGTTGCGCAGTATTTTAGGGCTTGGTTGCCTGGAAAATAAACACCATGTTCAAGTTATTGCCTCTTCTTTGGAATATGTTTGATAATTTGACCGTCGATTTCGAGTATGTCAACGCTCTGCCCAATAGGATGATGGCGCAGATGCATGACTTAGCTATGAATTATTTTATAATGATTGGAATGCATCAACCAAATTCGCTCCTACTCCCCCACCTGGACCCGGTGTCATGACCAAGTCAAAAAGATGGAGGGCAGGAAAAGTCACAAGTGACTGGCACGGTGAGAACGGGTCATCTGATGAGTTAGAATTTCGCTGTTCCTGATTCAAGGGTTTATATCACCTATATTACATGCACTTAACATATGACTTGCTCTGGACACTCCGGATTACCTGCAGCAGTGATAAATTACGGATACCGGAGGATTCCTTCGAGTTTGCCTGCAAAACTTACATGTGCAGTCATCTGTACAAAATCCGACGCGAAAGCATGAGACTGGCCCCAGACGTTTTTTCATCCAAAGAGGGGTATTACCTTGGAACTCGTTACCAAGCGAGATGGTGGTGGCGGACAGCATTTCAGATTTTCGAGGGAGGCTTGACGACATAATATTTGACAGAAATCGCCCGTCATTTTAAAAATTTCTCGAACTTCTTTCATTGCTCATTGCTTCGCTTCGAACAGCACATCTAATTTTACCTTTTGTTGTTTTCTGGCTCAAACTCATCGTAAATATTTGTAAGTTTATACTGAATAAGAACGTCCAAAAGTTACGGTACGTTAATAGCTCCATCAAGGACACCGCCCGAAACCCTAAAATGTCACAGTTAAATCTCGGTTTTGACGAAATCTACCGTGTATCCTACTGCACGTTAACCAAGGGGTATTGACTTGCAAGTGTGGTCGATTATAGTTAAAGCATAATTTTGCCGAATCTACCGCACTCTCTCCTCACCCTCGTGGGCCCTCTGCGAAAACCAAGTCAAAAATACCGAAGGCGGGGGAAGACGCAGATGGCTGGCTTAGATGAAGCCACTCCTAAGCCTGTCACCATGAGGCTCAGACCCTATGAAGCGGGAGAGATCTAGAAACCCTATTAAGTTGGAGCCATTTCCGCCTGACTGTCCGTCCACCAGTCGGTCAATCCACACAAGCGCATACTGGATTAACTTCGAGGGCTAAGTGCAATCGTCAGTTGACAAACTTCCTAACCATGTTGTTAGGCGCACTCTAGTAGTCTCAAGCTTGGATCACACATACAGCAGATGCGCCACATGACAACGGAGCCAAAGATCACACTTCCTACTTTCATGAGGGGTCGTTTTTGAGCATGCTTTGTGTGGTCTTAGAAGTGGTCGTCTGTGATATAGGTACTGGTGAAGACAAGACTGCTGGTGTGGTATAGCCGACGGCGTTCTATCGCAGGTTTTTTTTATGAAGACGCATGTTGCCTAATAGTTCAATGCACTGAGTAAAGGTGCGTTACCAGTGTGGAACTTTGAGGTGGGTGTGGTGGATGTAGGTTGGTGCTCTTGGCTTTTGCCCATCAATATTCGTGCGTTGGATTTGCAAGTGACTGACCAGGCCAATGCGTGAAGTGCATGTGCGGTGGCAATGACGTCAGGATAGGTTAGGTGCTGTATTGTTGGTTAAGGCAGCGAGGCTACAATTTGTGCTCGCACTGGTGGGTTGAAGTTTGTAGGTATGGAGATGGGAGAGTTGTGGGGTATGCATGCTGTGCTTGGGGTGATTTTATTGTGGTGAACTGCACTTTTGTGGATGCGCATTTGGCTGAAGAGACCCATGTTACGAGCGTATGTTGGGACGCCTGGCACAAGTGCAACGGTTACAGTGCAACAAATTAGCCAGTAGCTTAACAGGCCACCATGTGAGGGGAATTTTCGATCGCAGTGCCAGCAGGTTATGATGGAGTCCCCGTTTCTGGTGGTGAGTGCGGTAGTGGTTGACGTGACACTGGAAGAAGTCTCAGCGGTAGTAAGTATCGGCGAAATGGTGTTGACAGTAGTAGTCGTCATCATCGTCGTCGTCACGATCGTCGCTGTGATCAATGGAGGTTGCGGCGGGGAGAGTGGAGCCGGTGATCAAGTGGTAGGACGTCGGGAGTGCGACCACTGGTGGTGGGGTTCCGGGCCCAGATAGTGGTAGGGTTGTTTGTGGATATAGCGTTTGATGATGTCCGTTTGGTGCTGCATTGCATCGGGTGTCTGTAAAGACCGATTCGAGCGTGGAATGTGCGTTGGCATTGTGAGTATATTCGGGAAGGATTGGACATTGGCTGTGTGGATGCAAAGCGCTTGTGAATTGTAAGCCGCCCTTTTAGCCTTGGCAGCGATGATACGATGGGCTTCGTATATTGCTGTCAGTCTTCAATGCTTTTTTCAGGCCGCTCGGTCCTCCTAGGTCTCCAAGGTGGTTTGCGGTAGCTTCAGAGAGTTCATTAAGGTGATCTTGTAACGTCATTTTTGTTTTCACTGTCCGCGAGCGCCCCTAGCGATATTTTCGTAGAATCGTTGTTTATGTAATAGCTCATCGTCCAAATTCACAAGTTACCACTCCATCGCAAATGCTGTTGCCTCGGCATGGTTAGTTTAAGGACCTCCGTACCTAAGATCCTGTTCTGCCATCCCAACTTCCGTATTCTACGGACGCAGCTGAGGTGAAAGTGATTTAGTTTCCTGACTTGATTGGAGTAGTCTGTCCAGATCTCGGCTCCATATAGAAGTACAGCCAAGACGACGGCCTCGCACATCTTCAGTTTAGTGTTCAAATGAAGCCCATGGAGATTACACGTGGAGGCTTGCAGCCGATCTAGGGTCTGGCTGACTTTGAAGACCCGAAGCGCAACATCTTCGTCGATTATCGTGTTGCGTGACAATGTGCTTCCTAAACAGGCAAAGTTTTCTTGAGTCTTGAGCTGTATATCGTTGATAGTGATTCAAGATACAATGGTTTCAGTGGTGTGTGACAGCTGGTGGATGACAACTGTTTTGTGCGAGTTAGTGGTCCACCCGAAGTTGGCACAACCGAAGGCGAAGAGATTCATGCACCGTTCTATATCCTCAGTAGCAAATAACGTCTTCTTTAAAATTTAAACACGGAGAAATGGTATCCTTCGGTCAGAAGATGTTTCTTATTATGAAGTTTTTAGGACCATTAAATTTCCATCGAAAAGCATCAGATCTGCCCATTTGACCGGTGTTCAGAGAAAATGGCTACCCGCACTTCTCAACCAGTGCATGCGCAAACGGGACAAATCACACCGAACCTAAATATTGGCGTGCGATTCCAAAAGTCAAAAACGTACCGGAGACCGTCAGCCGCCTTCTCGCGCCACTCTGAGTTGGAGTCGCACACAGACCTGAGGCCAACATTCGGCGTCAGGTAATGAGACCAAAGGTCCCACTGCCGCGGCAAGAAACATCTGGCATTGTTCACCGGATCCGGTGCAGTTGCGAGCACAGCATCTAAGTCGGAGAAACCGGAATACTGCTTCTGACGCGAATGGCCAAACATGCGGTAGCAGTGCGGCGAAATGACGCCAATTCTCAAGTCGCGACTCATTCGATAAGAACCGGTCATAAGTTCAAGTTCAACGAAGCCGAAATTATCGCAAGAGTTGATAATCGCGTGAGCCGCGAGTTTCTTGAGTCATGATTTACAGGCCCAGAGTCTATTAACAAGTGTAATGACCTACCCAACCCATATTCGGCGTTAAGACTCAGTTTGGCCAAAGCAGTCGGCCAATCGGAGAGCACTCAGGCGAATACATCTTCCAACGCCAGTGCCGGTGAGCCAGATGGCCGAGCAATCATCACGCAACCCTCCAACACCGGTGACGAAATTTCAGCGGATAACAACCCACATGCCGGCCATTAAACAATAAACGCACCAGAGCGCAGTCGTCATCGCTGAAGGGGAGCCATGAATTGCCTTAGGCGTGCAGCAGCATAGCGAAGACATCCTATAAATACTGAAACGCCCTGTGTACGAAGTACCCGTATCTGATACTGTCTCCAGTTGGAATCCGAAAAGTCAGGCGAATAAAGCTCTTGTCCCAGCGATCGCATCTACTTCCTGGGACTCGCATTTTCGCTTGTAACGATTATTTTTCTCCTCTGTAGTAAGACAAGAAAGCTGCATCTCCTCCCACATCGCGAGGTGTAGTATCGGTCTGTAAAACCCACCAATTACAACTCTGGAGCAAGTTCGGAAGGCCAAATTGTCCTTTTTACATCTATCGCCCCTTAAGCGTCGGCAAAAGCATTGGCGAAAAGATCGAGTTACTATAAAAATGGAAACTGATCGTTTTTGGTGAGCTCTGATTGCAAAAAGGAGCTCAGCAGCGATGCACGTATATTTTTGGTGATATGCAAGCACAGAGAGAGCACTGATAGAAAAGTATGACAGCAAGAGCACCGTTTGATGAAAAAAGCATTATTGCTTATAAAAAATTAGCAAAAACTACGAGTAAATAGTTGTCAAAACACTGATTTGGTAAACAGACGATCTTTGGCTGAGTGTTGTCAGGGGAAACAAAAGGAAAACCACATAATGGCTACAAATGCCCATGTCAGTAGGTAAGCTATGGCTTGACTTAACGTCAAGAAAACAGAAGTCACCGAGAGAGTGGAACTGGGAAACAAGAGCGTTCGAACGGAAAATTAAAAAATATGCACCCTGAGACGCAAAAATTGATAAGAGGAGAGTAACGGTTCCTGAGATTTGCCCGAAATGGGATTGTGTGCGCATGGAGATATGCCTTGCGCATACCGAGTGATGGACACCTATTTCGGTATGCTAGACGTAAACTTCCAGTTGAATACTTCGCCCTGCATTCCAGCCGTTGAGTTGTAGTCCTCCCAGTCAGTGGCGATCGGCGCACGTAGAATCTCAGGTGTCATACTGAAGGCGTCAGTGGCCAGAGGTAGTGCGATCGGCGCCAGAAAGGCACTCGTGCACTGAATCTCTCTACGCAGACAGGAAATCATGGCAGGTGGCATAGCACACCAGAAGCGACCGGCAGCATCCAGGAGAGACTGCTGCATGTAGAGACGATAGAGACCGGAGAGCGAGTCCGTCGCAGACACGCCGCTGCCGCCGGCCTGGTCAATCTTGGCCTCATTGATGGCTGCCAGGAAACGTTCTGCGCAGAGACGCTCTCCATAGGCCCGAGCAGCCGATTGAATCAGGTCGGAGAGTTCAAACATCCAAGAGGAGTACAAAGGCGTTCCTGTGGCGTTTCCGGCAGCAAGAGCATGGGCAAGACGAGCGAATAGGTCTTGTTCATGCATCTTCATTATTGAGAAGAGGTAATGGTTGTCAGAGAGGCGGTTAGCCTCAAGGCCGATGGAGCAAGTGGCTTGGGCGGGCGTCCCTGCCATTCCTGTTTCATCAGTACAGCCAGTCGCTCCTTAGCGACCTGTAGAAGGTAAAAGAGAGAGAGAGATCGGCGTATGAGGAGCCAATAAAGGCGTCTGGTTACGTTGGGGGCGACAAAAAATGCCAAAAACGATACAGAAGGTAGCCGTGAGGAGGGTAGACCACCAAGCCTGCTCGGGGTAGTGCAACTGCAAAAGTCGACAGACAGAGAGGTAGGGCTGAAGTTGGCATGAAGAAATACCGCAAAGGAAATTGGTAAAGCTGACCAAGGCTTAATGTACAATAATTGAAAGGATAAGTAACAGTAAGCTACGAATTTGGATCAGTCCATTTCTCTTAAAGACAAGACGAGGGTTTTCCGTCAACCTTCTCCCGTTATTGATCAACAGTTTACTTCCCGGGACTCATTCCGGCAGCAGGTACGTGAGCCTAAACAGAGGAGCGTTTCTAACGATCAATAATCACCCCAGAACGACATATTGTATCTTCTATCAGAACTTGAATACGAGCCAGCGGTCCGCAAAAAATGCGGTTAACGCAACACAGCACAAAGACAGAACTCAACAGTAATCCCGATGGCATTTCAACAAGAATTAATAGACCAACCGTTCAAAACGTCCAGGAAGATGGGTTATCCATTAGATAGACTACTGGCTACCCGGCGCGTCCACAGGTGGCTGATAGTGTAACGGCCTTCAGTGAAGGTTAGCTGCAAAATAAGCCCTCTCGGGTCTGGCGAATAAGCAGTCGCGGACCAGCAGCGACAGCGCTACCAGGGAGCGACGGGCTGAGGTCTGGCACGTCAAAAGCCTTATAAAAAAGCCGCAAAGTCCGATAACGGCACTGCGACATGGCGAGTATGAACCGCCATTAAATAAGTTCGCTCGCCCCCCGCTGCCTTGTGGGTAGGCTCTTGAGCCAAAGCGTTAGAGACAACCTCGAAAAAAACAATTCGAGCGGCTGTTGGGGACCCGCCCGCACTCACAATCCCCAAGACACCTCAAGAAAATATGTCCGAATATAGTACTACGGCGTCCGCGTGAACCGACGCACTCCGCAACCCTAGTCCAGTGGTTTGGGTGAATAGTATGCAAGCTGGACTGCTCAATCGGAACCGGATCTTTGGCATTGGATGCTGGAATGGGCGAACGTTCCTGAACCCTGTAACCAAAAGTCTGACGGCGCGCAGCCTTTATCCGTACAACGTAGATGTGTGCTGCCTGTCAGAAGTCCGAATAAGTGACTCAGGTTCTCTGAAAATAAAGAGCCCGGGAGCCAACCCACACTTCACCCTGTACCACAGTGGTCCTCACAACGTTTTGGTAGGCATGGTGTGGCGATTGCCCTCTCGCAACAAGCAAACCGTGCAATGCTTGTTTGGGAACCAGCCAACGAACGGATGACCTATGTGCGACTGAAAGGTCACTTCACAAACACCTCTAGCGTCTTCGTGTACACAACAACTTCCGCTTGGAATGGCCAGACTGGACGTGGTGACCACTAACAGTCATCTTATTGGCCGTTTTGGGCTGGACAATGCAGGACTGATGGTCGAATCACAGTGATTCCTACATCGAAACATGGACCTTCGACTCTGACGAGGTCCAACTTAGGCCCCACCGCAGCATCTACCACGCTCTCTCCTTCCTCAACCTCCTGGATCCAGTGTCATGAAAAAAGTCAGGATCGGGCACATGCGACTGGTGTGGCGTGAAATAGCACCCAGGCGTGCCACTTACCTCCCCATGTGTGACTATTGTTATGGGTGCGCCTGCAATGCTATGATCTAGCCCCCTCATTGGTTCAACGCATCTGCCGCGTGGCCCGTTGTAGGGGGCACGGTAAGGCCCTACATAAAACCGCTTTTACGGTACCCACACCCCCTCATATGTGAGATTAGAGAATACCCCAGTGAGGATTTTAGGGGCCTTGGACAGGCGTAATCACGGCGTCCACGTCCAAAACCAGTCGTTTGGCTAATGGAACATGCTGGGTGTGTGAATATTGAGACAGGAAGAGGATGTGAAGGTCCGTTTCATCATTAACAAATATATGTACAAGTCGATACCACACTCTTTGTAACAATGGTACGGTAGATGTGCGGTCGCATGAAATGATAACCGAAATTCTGAAATGTGTCTCCGATAGTAAAAAAATAACCTAAGTAGAGTTGTAGAATTAATTATCGTACACCATGATTTCGAGATATTGCAGTCACTTCAGAATGCCGGCTGCCTTCAAAAATTGCACTCTGTAAAAAACACAACTAAGCAGTGTGTATTTCCCTCACTTATTGTCTATGCCCTTAGAAATTCAAATATACTTTACAGAAAGCACGCATGAAATAGTACTTCTTGTACTCATTTGGTAGTAAATAACAGTTCTCAAATTAATACTTAAAGGGTACCCTTCGGTTTTTGAAAGTTTCCAATTATTATATGTTTTATAACCCTGAAAGGTTCACTGATAAAGCGCTGTATTTTTCGTTTATTAACGCAGTTTGTAAAGTAGACAGTATGGTCCGCATTCACTGCAAAATTTTACGAACCCTATATTACGTTTGCTTAACAGCATATATAAAGGTAAGATATTCCTTACACAGAAAATATGCAGCTTGCAGTTTCGGGTTGGTTTCAACATTATTCAGAAATTTAGAAAGTTTTTAAAACCAACACATACCTTTTCTTGAAGTAAAAAATCTGAAGACGTTATTTGTTATTAAGTAAGCATAAGAAAGAAAAAAATTAGTTACTTTTTCTATAGAATATATTTGAAGTTATAAGGGCCCTGAAAATCAATGGAAAACATGCATTCTACTGAAGTGATCATTTTTATCCAGTATTATAGGTCATACTGAGCCGGACAACCACCAAGAACACATTTAAATTACCAAACTTAAGACATTCACCCCCCCAGCTCTGTCGATCATCGCACTGAACTCCCGGTCTACGTATGTTTGACAGTGTCCAACGCCATAAAGTAGCCAAACCAGTCGTTGTAGATTCAGAGTGGGCATACGGCCTATCGGCCTCTGTGTACTATACCTGGAGGGGATGCGAGATATGCGGTGATAGAGTGGTACACGACGAAAGTTGCAGCTTAGGTTGAAGGGACTGCCGTGAAATTCGCGCGGATAGATGCCACGGAACGTGGAGGGCTTCTTCTCCTACTTACACAGAATGTGGTACATCAGACATTTGACAGTTAGCCGGTCTTCTAGCTAAAACACTTGCTACGTCAGACTATGGGAAAAGAAGAACTCGAGAAAACGTTTGCCATGCGACGGGCTCGAACTGCCGACCCCCTATTTACGTCCTCTAACCCATTACAACGGCTATAGCCAGTTGCATAAACTAGCCGATATGCACTTCACCAGGACCATTCAACTATTTGGGGGGGGAGGGCAAAACTGCTAAGTGCAAAGGATGGTGCAGGAACACTCAGGAAATTCAGCATCCCGTAATCTGCCTCGAAAGTTGTTGTGCCCATCAGAGAGATAGCTTTGATATAACGGATTATGACTCAGGTTTAATGATTACAGCTCTCGACTGAGCCCCTTGAAAATAAATAATCAGCCACGCTTGTCGACAAAAGTTTCATTTTATCCAAAAATTTTGAGTGAGATTGGAGTAGTTACCAGGAAAAAAATTATCGGGTTAGGGTTCAATTTTATCTAAGCAGTTCCGGTGCACGCTTCTAGCTACAACCAAGTGGGTATGTTGCATTCAAAGTTAAAAGGCTGGTCATAATTCGTGGTGTACACGTATAGGAAGTTCTTTTAACATACTGTCCGCATAGATAACAACTAAAAGTCCGCACAAGCCTTCATTTTTAGCACCTGCCAGGCGGTTGTGTGCTGCAGCACCACAATTAAGATCCCTGGACACCTATTTCAATCTAACAACAGGACACGCCGAAAGAAATCCAAGTGCCACATCGAAATTCAGGTCTCTTTGCGTTTAGAAAGAAATTACGATAAGACCTAGGGATAATACCGTTAGACGCAGACATACCTTTTGCATGAGGACAGAGTTGTCACCTTCGGCGGTCATGGCGGCGTGAGCGCAGCCGAGGAACACACCAAAGCGGTTGCAAGACAGGTAACCCTGGCCACCGGAACGCTCACGGCAGACACTCGCTGTGTGTGCAAGATGCCAGCCTGCCAGAGGTTTTATGGCGCAACACATGGTCACAATATCGGCACTGGAGGATGCATCGCCCTGGAGGATAACATACGACGAAAAGACGGGAGGTCAACGTTTCCTGGCATAAAAAAACGGTTAGATAAATCACTCCTTAGTTCGGTTTATGTGCACACACAGGCAGAGTAAACTATCTGGCGCCAACTGGAAACATGCGCCCTGCACTCACCAACAGAAGACAAAAGATTAATTTGCAGATATGTAACCGACCTGGAGGGTGCTTTTGGACCACTCGTCCTTGACAAAGTCAAGACCAAAGTTTATGGCGTAGGTCCTGGCGAGGAGAGGAAAGAGAGCATGCTGCTGTAGTTCAAAGGAGAGAATGGGCATGTCCGACTTTCCGGTGGGTCCCACAGCCAGTCTTGATGCCGCATATCTAAAGGCGATGGCCAGACAGGACTTGGCTCCTCCCTAGGATAAAAACCAGGTAAACACAAAGGGAGGATAGATGCGGTTGGTCTGAAATTTAAACGTTTGTTGTGTAAGCATGAGAGTGCGGGAAAATTATTCAGGCTACCAACAGCTCACGAACATCGCCATAATCACCAGCACCACTAATAAACTCGTCATCATCCTCCTCCTCATCAGCTTTACACTTAAAACTGAAAACCAAAACCCTAGGGGGGGGGCACGGTGGGCTTGGACCACACATCCCATTAGACGAGACCACTGAAGAGTCGTCAACTAGGACGAGGGACCAACGGTGGTGGTTTTGCCTCTGTATAGTTAAAGTTGACCCCCAAACCGACTGCGCTGCAGACGCGATGGACGAAAACAAGGGTCAGACTGGCTCACAACACGGGTTTATCGGCAGCGCAGATTCCACACAGGTTACTAATCACTACGGTACGTATGTGTGTGGCACACCTTCAACGTAGAATTTCACGCCACGCCAGCCACATTGCTCAATCACATCACCCGCCGGTTTATAAACTTGGAAAATGGACTGAAAGAGTAAGGCCGACATTACAGCACCCATCCTCACGGACATCTGCACATTCCTCACTACAATAAACCTGACGCGCTGAGAACCGTGGCCTGAAAAGTTGTCGGCTAGAAACATAATTTAGTCCTTCTCAAGACTGCGAGTCAGGTTGCAATCGTCCCTTCTTAATGTGGGCTTTAAGGTATTTTCAAGCATGTAAGAGCTGGACCGCCCAGGTACATTTAGTAAAGACCTGGTAGTGTGTGGCACGCGTGAAAAGTTGATTGGCCTTGTCAGCAACTAGGCCCACGTCTACCCCAGTGGTCTTGACATTGGCTTGCCATCGAGAAATGTGTAGGGGAGAAAGTAAAATAGATGTTGCGCTAGTCGGCCCCATTATAAACTAAGGTGCACACAGGTCAACGGGGCTGCGCACACTCAATGAAATATTTGGTCGTGGCACGCGATTCCGAAGGTTTGACAATCGTGTAGTCAAAATGGGACTGCCTAGCTTATCAGTTGCTCATTAAGTGGGCTAGCTATTCTTGTCCACTGTGTGTACGAGATACCCCCGGAGCGTTTAAACTAAATGCATTTTTATGGAATGAAAACGTCACTTGTCCCGATCTTTAGTTGTCTTTAAGCTCCTATGTGCAACGCATATAGGCTGAGGAAACATCGGATGCCCCTCTCCCACTCTGTTTGCTACCTATGGAATTTTACTGGTAACGGTGAAGGTGAATAAGACCACAAAACATTGCCAGTACTGGTAGAAACCCGTAATGAAAAGGGGTTTTGTTCCCAAGGTTATGGGTCTTCAAATGAGGATCAAATTAGCCACGTCGATTGTATATTGAACCATTCATGGTAACTTACCATGCACATGCTCGCAATGCAGATCCTACCAGAGAGAAGTTGATCAGCAACTTTAAGGAATCTACTCCGAACCCCGCCGCCTATAGAGGACGTGTACTGACCATCTGGTGAGACGGAGGAGTATCTATCGAGAAGGGCATCACGTGGAACACGCACATGGTTGAAATTCAATCTCGCATTGTCCACGCCATTGAGCCCCATCTTTGAGCCCATTTCCTCGATTGAAACACCTGGCATAGGCTGAAATACAAAGAGGAGCTCTTATGACAAACGTTCGATGCCTCGGGATGGCAACTCTGGTGAAAATCTACCCAGGAAACGGTAGATGATGATATAGTGGCTATGTTGGGCTTATTCAACAAAAACAACAACTGCGGAGGCACAGACCTTTAGCGCACATGATAATCAGGTACAGCCACGCCGATGGCTCCGCAACACCATAAAACCATGGTTTGCTATCCGAAGGTCTTAAGTAAAGGTTGGTGAGGAATAGACAGCACTGATACAAGTGCCTAACGATTATATTGGCTATGCAGAGAAAACTAGTTCAAACCCTCTGGTGGTATGGACGGTGAAAGAGTGAACATCTGCCAGGAGCCGTTTCGGTGAATTAAGAACTCTTTGCAGCCAGCAATAGCAGTTGGAGAAGTTGGTCGGCGGTCGAAAAGGGCAGCTAATTTTCCCGAGTACGGCGCTGATTGAGTGTTCACTGTCTTTGTAGGTTCAACGTCCAATGCGATCAACTATTTCATTTAGTGGCCTGGCAAGTGGTTGCTTGTTCGCAATCCCTACCACCATATGATGGACGCTGTTTTTATGTGAGATAAATCGCATCTCTGCGCATCAAATCCAGTGCTTTCAAGGTGACATTGCTGCAATGTTTCGTACAATACAGAGGGACCATCTGACTCACCAGCTAACTGACCGGCTCGGACAGTGGCTGGGGCCTGCGAATGGGAATAGAGTGAGATTGACGGCTCAGCGCATTTCCCTCACTATAATCAATCTGACGCGCTTGAAACTATCACGGTGCGCTGAAAGCCGTGGTTTTGGGGGTGGTAAACTGACGGCATAATTCGGACCACCCGATCAACCCAGTGTTTGTTTTTGTGGAGTGGCCGAGTGGTGGACTGAGTCAGGCTGAAATGGCTCCTTAATGTGACCCCATATGACACTCCCATTTCGTGGGAGCCGAGCCAGGTGTGACGGGCCACCCAGGGCGGCTCCGACCGCACCATCCACCTGCGACCTCGCTACCTCTGGCCTTCTTGACTTGGTCATAACACCGGGTGCAGGTGGGGGAGGAGGAGAGTGCGATAGGTGCAGCGCAGGTCTACTCTTACTATAATCTAATTCACACGCAGGTCGCCATCCCAGTGTCCCCTTGCAGTGGTACAAACGGCGAACCTCGTCGAATACGACGGTCGAGCTGTCTTGTATAAGATAGAGGGCTCATTCGCACCGACAGAGAGCCTAACGGGCATGACGGCTTAGGTTTCAACATTAAGAGATGTCCAAATTTTGTGTTAGCAAACGATTAAACGCTGTAAATGTCCGCAACTGGCTTTAAGAAGTAGGCTCTGAATATATAGCATGAAGACATCAAGGAAAACAACTAAAAGCAAAAACCTGCGATGAGGTGCATTGTAGATGATTAAAAATGTCAAAAAGCTTGATGTCCTACAGACTGGAAATGCTATTTCTGACAGTCATCATCAGCAAGCCATACAAAACCTCAGAGTTTGCAACACCTGCAGCTCGAACTCGCGACCTGTTGGTTAGAAGTCCAACGCCCTAAACACTGAGTCACGGGCTCAATGGCCTGTGGGTTGCGATTGGGTCTATTAACGAAGGATAATGGATAGTGTCTCGTAACGTGATCGGTGAGCGCTCCTCTAGTGGGGTTAATAAACCCGATTGCAACCGACAGGACAACGAGCCCGTGACTCAATTGCTAGGACGTTAAACTTCTAACCAACAGGTCAAGAGATCGAGCCGCAGATGGTGCAAAATCTGAGGTTGGGTGTGGCTGACTGATGACGACTAGCAAACCACAAATGGCCATTCCAGTCTCCCTTGTCTTTGTCGGTAATGGCATTCTGTCAAACATCCTTGATAGGAAGCTTTTTGGGGACAGAAACAGCATGCAACAAGCGCCCACAAAGGCTTGTAGAGGCGTAGTATGAAGACTGACGATGCCAACTAACGGTCTGACAGTCAAGTCCATATAAGTGCACAAGTATTGAGAATCTAATGGCAATCACGAGGCCAAGAAGCGCAGTCGAGGCAAGTAAGCTGTAGTGACGTTAGCCATTAGGGATAAATGCAAAGCAATGACAAGGACTGAAAGGCTAGACTGGTTCCCGGGACAACGAATCAATGCCTACAGACAGTTCGCGACAGCAAGGATACACGAAAAACCTACTTTAAGTTGTGTTGACGCCGCTCATAACCTGGTCCGAATTTTGCATGCCGTGTTCTTAAACGATAAAGGAATATTCAAAAGACAATTTGGCGAGCATACGTTAGCTTTTGATTAATTCTCATCAGGCCTTTACATTTATATCACTGTCACTACGTCAAATATGCGGGTAAGTAGAACAAATTGTACGGTTGTCAGGGTGGGGGAAAAGAAACAAAATTGCGGTTTGTTTTCTGATCATGGTCAGAGGAATGGTGGCCGCTGGGACAGGTAATTAGATGCAGACGGCTAAATTGGTGGTTTTCGGCCACGGTATAAATTTCTTTTGAGCGCACAGGACCGGTTTGCGTAGCCCGATTGCAGCTGTTTTTGCCGTAGCCAACAGACGCTGTCCAAGGAATTTCGAATAGGTTGAGGAGACCTTGTAAATTACCCGTAAGGCCTCTTTGGCATTTACAAGATGGCCTGTGTCTACCACATGCGCGAGGATAGAGCTGTATATGTTCTTTATCTGCCCCTTTCCTAACCATGCTGGAAGGTGTTCTCGTAGTCTTTTGGACAAACGCCGGCTCATGCGACCAATATATTCTGCCCCACAGAAGCAGATGAAAGAATAAAGGCACACTGAGGTGGTCTGGGTTGGCAGTTTGTCCTTGCCCCCTCCGTATAGGATGAGAGTAGTCGAGAACAGTAAATGGGCATCAGCTGCTGGAAGCGTAGAGGAATAGAAACAGCGCTGCTTTCGGAAGCGAGGTTAGTCGATGGAAAAGGGAAACATTGTAGAGAAATTAGTGTTGGGTTAAGTGAGGTGCGGGTAACCAGATAACGAGCCTAATCAGCTGCTCGCAAGCCAATTTGCCGCTTAAGAGACCATGCAAAAATGATGAAAAGTCAACAATAAGCTGGGACGGCTCTATTTAATCAGGCTAACAATTTTTTACTGTTAATTACTTCAAACCTCAGACGGCAAAAAAAGGATTTAATGAGGGCTTCATTGAACTTCGGTGAACAGCGTCGTCAACGATGTGGGAGCCAAATGAGGTATTCGGCGAAAGAATATTTACTGAAAACACAGCGCAATTGCGGTTCAAGTTTTGACATGTAAATCCGAACCTTCACTATAAGGAAGGTCGGGGACGTCGCTTGACTGCTCATGACGATCCACTGAGAGGGGGGCTTGTCTTATCAGTGAAAAACTCCTTGAGAGCTGGTGTAAGACCCAAACGCTGGTCATTCAACTTTTGCTCGCAATATCAATCAACTTGGAAAGGCGGAAAACCTACAAAACTGATTTTACATAAACTGCAAAAAATCGTTCTTACGAGATGTGTTCAGAAGGGTAATCGAAACGATTAACTTCATGGTCGAACTGTCACGTGTAACAAAAAGTGGTTACTGTACGATAATCACTAACGGTCAGCGCTCTGGTTTAATGGCGATGAAACTCAAAAAAGATTCCCTAAACCAAAGGTGCACCAAAAGTCCATAGCCATTGTTTGGCGGTCTGCAGCAGACATCACTCACCAAAAATTAATGAATTCAAGTTAAACTATTAACTCAGCGTAGAAACGTCATGAACACGACAAGGTGCATAGAAAGTTAAGCGATAAATCTTTAGAACTGGTCAATAAAGGAAACCCTACTCTTTACCGGCAACTTTTAGCCGTGAGTTTCCCAAAAGGCGCTGTAGAAATTGACTGAACCAGGCTGCGAAACTGCCCCATGCAGTCACTTTATCAGGCGTCTTTTCATATGAGTACTACTTTTTAAACGTATCGATAACTACTCGCGAGAGAAAAGGCTTCGCAGTTAAGTTAAACGCGGCAAAAACTCCTCAGCTAATTTTTCAGCTAAAAAATCCAGCGTTCTCAGTTAATAAAACCTGTTCGGATTCAAGTAATGCTTCTTTTAAGTTTACTTTTGAAAATGCGTTATTTGTTTTATACCCGTCCCATGCATGCAGGCCTGCCTACGGGTGTACAGAAGTTACATAACAAGCATCCAGCCACAAATAGGCGGTTCAACCTGCCTGAAGATCTCTTCCACGGATGGGGACCAAAAAAGTGTGGACACCGTAGTGCTGACCGTCAATGAACATCTGCGCAAACACGACACAATGATGAGCATGAAGGGCTCCATTGGTGATCCAGTATTTGGCCGCCTTGGGTGTAGGAGTGTTTAGGACAAATTCTTGCTTCGACTTGTCGTAGGTGGCAGTGGTTTCCATTTCAACAGCATTGTTGCCATAACCAAGTTCGGTGAGACCGAAGCATCCAACTTCCTACAGGGATCAAAAATTATAAGCTTTAGGAGTCCTGTATTTGTATAAAGTGGATTTAAGATAAGCAAGTATTAAGGTCTTAATCCACGAAAGGCAAAATCGGACCTATCATCAGGCATTAGGTAAACAATATTAACTATCAGTGTGGCTTGTGTATAGGTAAACCACTTAGTTGGACTTAACTCCAAGCTATTTATTAGGTATGGCTAAAAATTAACATTAAGTCTCAGAATAGTGATAATTGACTAGAAAAACACTACAAAAGACCTTAAAGAGGCAATATTGAAGGAAAAATTTGACAAACCTCTAGAGAATCGACCCCATTTAGTATTTGGTGATGCTTTTCTGTGCCGAGTTTGAGAATAGTCCCACCGAAAAGGTTAAACTGCACGGTCATTTTGGTAGTCATAGATGGATCAAGTATAGCTGACAATTCGTGTGCTGCGAAAATTCGCTGTGGATTAGACAAGAAGTCCTTCACCGAGATCATTTTATTATCGCAAAGTAGTTTAAGCCGAGCCAAGGCTACCTCTCGCTCTTCTTGCAAAGATATGTTGTACCTGTTTGCGGTGAGAATGTAGATTTAACGCTCCTACCTACCTGGGTGTCATTAAATCATCCAGAAGTAAAGTCCTCAACTGCTCTCTGTGCTCAAAATTATCATGATCGAGAAGATGATTGATTGTTCTTGTGTCAACAGGCTTCTGGTGAAGGTTCTTAGAGGAAACGTCAGCAGACAACGGTGTGACTTTGAGCGAACGAATGGCGCAGAACGGGCGAGTTAGGAAAGGTCTCAGCATTCTTCAGTTGTAGGCCAAATGTTAACTGTGCAAGCAGACCTCCAACTAAAACGTGTGTTAAAGGAATTTTCAAGAGAAATCGCATAAGGATCGTATGGAGTTGCGGAGAGTTATCTCACGCTGGAAAAATAACAGTTACCAAGTGCAAGAGCAGAATTATGTGGTATACACTAAGCATAAATATGAGAAATCTGCATAAGGTGAAATCTACGCCGATCACAGTTTGCTTCCTGATCAGAGCTTTGGAGGAAATGGAGATGACTGACCGTAAAGATAAGGATACAACGAGAAATCGTTATCATCCCCTAGCGTTGCACCCTTAAAACATTAGATGCGGCTTTCTGATATTTGTGTTTGAACGTTTGGTTGGTCAGAATAGCAACATATCGTAGACTGGTGTTAGGTTCAGCTCTTAAACGCATTGGAAAACTCGAGCATTTAGAACGTAAAATTTAAAACAGTTTATCGACAAAAAAAGGCATGGAGACAAAATGCTCCCCTGACGACAAGGAAAACCTAACCTATCTATCAGTTTAATAAAGCCCCCTTGTAGTACTTTTCCCTTTCTCCCCAACCAAAAGGGCAATCTACTATCCTGTATGTGTCAAAGATCAAGTAAAAACCTTTTCCCCTACGCCAACCAAAATATACGGTGGAATTTGGCAGTTATTTAATGTTTTAGCTGTCATGTAGCGGCCGAAGACTTCGAGTTTTGCACACACACGGGCGAGTAGCCCACCTGTAGTCGTTATTAGACGATGCGCGTATTGAACAGGGTCTCTAAGCACCATGCCGATCACTCAAACGCAACAGTCATTAGAAGGAACGGCAGAAATGTTGGAAATGGATTCTAATATTAAGAAGGATATAAAGTTATGAAAGGGCACAATAGAAAATAAAGAAGGGAGCGTTACATGAGGCGATATCCCTTTTTTGGAGTGGGGGGAATTACGTCATGTCTGTTGGATAACCGGTGGGGAGTGCAACGCTGTGGTCAACTGCAGGGTCGGGACGAGAGGATGCTGACATTGACGGAGGGTAGCGATACGATAAGCGGCGACGGTACTCGTGGGGATGGGGGGGGTCAGCATTCGAGAGTGGAAGGGGGCACCGGCATCTTCACCGACATTCGATCACTCCATCCCCATCCGGGATCCGCGCGAAAAAGTGCTCCTAGTCCATTCAAACAATTCTGTCGGAACTGTGGTTCGTAAATGGCCTCCTTCTGAAATGCAGCACTGTCCTCAGTGCTGTGTGAGTTGGTTTGGTAGGTGTGGAAGTGTGTGCTCCTCTCCATCCCACCACTGCCACCAATTTAGCGGCCAAAGACTTCGAGGTTTGCACACACACGGGCGAGTAACGCACCTGTAGTCGTTATTAGACGATTCGCGTACTGAACATGGTCTCTAAGCACCATGCCGATCACTCAAACGCAACAGTCATTTGAAGGAACGGCAGAAATGTTGGAAATGGATTCTACTATTAAGAAGGATATAAAGGTATGAAAGGGCACAAAAGAAAATAAAGAAGGGAGCTTTAAATGAGGCGATATCCCTTTTGGAGTGGGGAGAATTACGTCATGTCTGTTGGATAACCGGTCCGTAGTGCAACGCTGTGGTCAACTGCAGGGTCGGGACGAGGGGATGCTGACATTGAACGGAGGGTAGCGATACGATAAGTGATGACGGTACTCGTGGGGATGGGGGTCAGCGTTCGAGAGTGGAAGGGGACACAGGCATCTTCACCGACATTCCATAACTCCATCTCCATTCGGGATGCGCACGAAAAGTGCTCCAAGTCCATTCAAACAATTCTGTCGGAACTGTGGTTCGTTATAGTCATACTTAGAACGCAGCCTTTGGTTTCTATTGAATAGTGTGGCTGGAGAAGTCGCTTTTTTTAGTTCAGTTCAGTGTATTTGCAGGAAATATGCTAATGCCTTTGAACTCTTTATTTGTTACATAAAAATCGCAAGAATTAAAAGCAATCTAAAGAAGTTACAGTCAAACGAATGTACGCAAATTTAAGTACGACACTGGTGTTTTTAAGGTTAAGAAGTCAAATAGTCTCCGTGGTGCTGCAATACATGTATGTCAAGCCGATGTTTGAATGCCTCAACAGACTGGGACATTACAATTGCCTCAGATAGGTTATTCCACGGTGCCACGACATGGTTGGAGAAAAAATACTTCCTCGCATCCAGTCTTCCTTGAGGCACACGTATTTTTATTCAATGACCTCGGAGATTAGTCTAAGTGGCAAGTTGGACAAAGTCATCATATAGGAGGCCGCAATCCATGACACGCATGATACAGGAAGATTTGTATCAAGTCTCCACGCAAAAAGCTTCTGAATTTAATATTTTCCTATTTAAATGCTCGCGCACAACGGGTTAAAATTTCTGATGTTATCTCCAACCCCATGCATGTGAGGAGCGAAGTTATTCAGGGCACCTTCTCGGCCCGCTTCTATTTTGCCTCTTTGTCAACGATGTTCCTGATTGTTTTCAGTATGGTAGGCCCTTTATGTACGCTGACGATTTAAAAGTTGCCTATCGATATAAACCGGTTGATCGCAACATCGTGCTTAGCTCTTAAAAAAGGATCTTTAGGCCTTCGCTCAGTGGTGTCGCACATGGCGCCTCTCACTTTCTTGGCAAAAGTGCTCCGTCATGGTTATTGGCGACTACCATCAGCCCCACCTTAGCATAGACGGTCACGATCTAAATGTGCCCGGAGTTATAAAGGATTTGGGCACATAATATTCTATTAGTCTTTATCTGACAGAGTACTGTGCCCTGATTATCTCGAAAGCACGCCAAACTACTGGGTTTATTTTCAGAAATTTTAAAACCGTCAAAATTAGAATCAGCCTCTATAAAATGTGTGTCAGGCCTAGTCTGGAATACTGCTCGTTTCTATTTAGTCTTCTGCACGCTAGTGAACGAAAGAAAATAGAATCAGTCCAGCACTTCTTTACAAAAAGAGTTTGCTATTCAGAACACTGAAACATGTCCTACCAACAACGCTGTGAGCTTACAAGCCTTGACCCGCTGTGGCTTCACAGATTACAGAAGGGAATATTTTTACTGTTAAAACTTCTAAACAGTCGTACATTTAACCCCCTTACATCCCTGAGACAGCTCGACCACTCTTGGCGCACCAGTCATCGAGATGTATTTTTATTTCTTCCTTTGGCACGCACAGTTAGATACCGACAGTTTTTTCGGTAAACGCCCTAGCAATCTGGCATAAGCTACCTAGAAGTATCAAAATTCAGCAAATCTATCCCTTGTTCACGCGAACTGTCACTAGTTTTCTACATTCAGGACACCTTCCAAAACTTTTGGATGCTGACTCTGTTGAAGCTCTCTTCGGTTCTGATGGCGTTCACGGACTCTGAATCCTGTGCAGGTCTTCATGCTGAGGGAAATATTGCTGGCTCTGCAGACCTCAATCGGCTTATTTCTCAATCGACATCGAACAGCCGCTTGCCGACATACCTGCTGGTGCAGAATACCGGATCCGTAACATTGAATGGAGAGGTTCTTCACCGGGCACCTGTGTTAACGCGTCCCTGTTCAGAACTTTAATCACTCAATAAGCTGCAGTTTTTTCTCCTGAAAATACCTGAACAACGATCAGGAGTTTTTTTCACTGTCAGCCTGACCCTCTACTGTATATATATATATATATATATATATATATATATATATATATATATATATATATATATATATATATTTCGACCTTGCCTGTAAACTGGCAATAAATAAATAAAATTAAACTGCCTATAACTCAGAGAATAGAGCTTTAGATTATTTAGGTCGATCGGATACGGCAGTTCACCTTGACCTCGTACCAATTTTGTGGCTCGCCACTGCACCCTTTATTTAGAATTTATATTTGGTTAGCACCGGCAAGGCACTGTCTAAACAAACATTTGTAAGGAAATAAAGCTATGGCAATGTGTGCAAAGAAAATGAACAAAGACTTAATAATGTAGACAGAACTTGTCCTGCTAGGTCAACAGTAAGCAATGTTTTGAATTAATGGTGAACTAGAAAAAAAGAGGCAGTGAAAAAAACTCCTACCGTAAAAATGGAAGCAGAGTTCAATAGGCCTTCATTTTCGAATAGAAGGTTGGAGAAAAAACGGCTGAGGAAAATAAGGTCAGGTGGTAGAGTAGGGTAATACTGCAGTAGCATTTTAGAATGAGATAATGAAAAATCAAGACGGTTCGTTTTTGATCACTTAGGCGTATGAAACAAAATCACACGAAAATGTCTCAATAAACTTGAGGCCAAAGCATCTTAGGATCCAGAATTGAATTCTGGTGATTGTTAGTATCCAACGAAATGGCAGCATTTTAGACTGTGTACGTCCGAATGTGTACGTCCGATGACTTCATCGTTTGGATGACTGGTGATATAAGGAGACATCATGGTTCATAGGGGACTCGAGGTAGCAAAAATATAGTTTCAAGAGGGTCACTTAAATTCCCGATGGTCCATTCTCCGAGTCATGGGGAAAGCTACTGGGAAAAGATGAGGAAAATAAAAGGTTAATAGAATCAGTGTTAAGATAAATGTGCAGTCTTCGCTTGAAAGCAGATAGACTAGTTAACGACCTAATTTAAATTGGCAAGTTATTCCAAAGAAAGCTATACCTAGAAGCAAAGAACACGGAGCGTTTATACGTGGAGGATGCAGGGGGGAGGTATAATTAGTACAGAATTTCTTAGGTTAAAAGGAAGAATAACGGGGGTAATGACAGAAAGCTTGGGGAGAGTTGAACTATTATTTAGTTGGAAAAGGATACAAAAGACTGCTTCAAGTCTCCTGACCCAAAGAAATTTTAGCTTCGTTAGCTGGCATCTTGTTGAGTAGGAAATAGTTGGAAGAGTCGAAAACAGGAGTTTTTGTGTGAAATATCTTCGGACATTTTCAATTTTGGAACGGCTAGATTCGTTCATTAAACCGAAGAAAGGACAGCAAAATTCAAGAATGGGAAGCACAAACATACGATTAAGTCTTTATTTAATTTCAGGAAAGTAAAAATTATAAGAAATAAAGCTGCAAATCTGAGCAGCTTTCGCCATAATTCTATCGGCATGCGGTGAAAGATCTAATATATTGATGGGGGAACATTCGGTCATAAGGTAACCTTTAAAAATAACAGGTTGCGGCAACCTTACATGCCCAAAACTTATGTAGCGACACTTAGAAAGTGAGAACTCCATTAGCCATGTGGAGTTCCAGGCCGAAAGAGCGTCTTAGTCCGAATGATTTTGTTCTAGGCATCGTTTGGTCGTAGAGTTAGAGAAGGAATACAAAGGACCTAATACTGTAACTTGAAAGGCATCACTCACAATCTGGGGTAGCACTTGAGTATGAGGACCCCACTTAAACTTTTTGTTTTCGTTCATATAGGTATGATCTAATAAAGTCAGTAAGGGGACTACGAAATCTTATATCTTCTAGTTAAGCTAGAAGTCGTCTATGAGGCACTTTATCGAATACCTGACTAAGATCAAAATTGATAACAAATACAGATTGATGATCATTACGAAGAGAGGGTAGTAGATTTGGAAAAGACATGTGGCAGTTTTCACAAGAGCGGTCTGGTAAAATTCCATGTTGGGAGGAGTTGGGAATTTGATTAATTATGCAAAAATCCGTTATTTGTTTTGCAATTAGTGTTTCAGAGTTAAGCAAGAGAGGAAGTTTTTATGAACACCGTGATAGTTATGGATGCCAGATCAGTAACCAGATTTTAAAACTGGTATTACAATAGAAGTTTTTGAAAAATTGGAGAAGAAACCGTTTTCGAGAAATATTGAGAATAATTTACTTAGTAAAAATAGAAAATATCTGTTCTGTTTAATGTGAGTTTTGCATGTTATCAGTTCCAACCGAATGGGAATTTTTGTTGAGCTATTTCTTTTTGAATACGTGAAGGCGGGAAATTAATGGTTGTTAGAAGTGAATTTGAAATTGAAAGCAGAGGAATTGAGGGAGTGAGGCTAGTTTCAGTGGTAAAATTGTTGGCAAAAAACGAATTTAACAATTCTGCTTTGCCCAACTCCTCTGTAACAATTTTTTGTTACGTTTGAGTAAAGGCGGAGTAACATTCGGACGCTAAGCCGATGACCGAACATGGAAGATTTGAGCAACAGATTTGGATAAAATGGCATCACTTAGTGCCCGAGACTCCCCATACTTATCTCGCGCGACCCTTATTTTCTATGCTGATTGAAATATTTGTGCAATCCTTAAATGAACTAACAAAGAGCTTTTATAAGAATCTTTAAGTTGCTTGCGTCATTTTTTAAGTCCGTTTTGGAGGAAATGTGGATTAGTGGAGGAGGCTGTATTGGAATTAAATATCCTAAGCGAGATAAGAGCCTGGATTTTTTTTCTGTGAGGAGCTGAAGAGCTCATGGAAAAAGTTTAGATCGTTGACTGAAAATAATTTTAACCAGTCTAGAGTGCTTAAGAAATCATTTATTAATTCATGGTTTGTGTTAGCAAAGTAGAGGTAATTGCATTTAACCTCAGGCTTTGTAAGAAGGGAGACTGGAAAACAACAGTGAATTAGTGCGTGCTCACCTCGTAAATAAATCACGACAGAAATTCATAAAGAGAGGGTAGACATCTTTTGTAAAAATTAAATCTAGAATGTTGTCATTTCTAGTAACTGATCTGACCAGTTGGGACATGTTTGAAAAGTTAATAGTATCGACCAATTTCTGATGTTCAGGCGGAGAGGAATTTGCCTGCCAGTCACTGTCTGGCAGATTAAATCGCCTACGAGTATTTTTACATCAAATTAAATCTCTGCAACTTTTGAAAATAGTTCAAAGAGCTCACTTTCATTGCCAGAATAACACGGAGGATTAGAAACGCAACGAATAAACGCTTTTTTATTGTGTGGGAGGATGACTGAAGCAAAGCATAAATTTCCAGAAACGGACGAAATGCTCAGATGAAAAGGGAAATGTACAAAGAATGACTTAATATAAAGAAGGCAAACACCGCCACATTTTTCAGCGTGGTAATGTCGGTACAAATTGAAATAATATATAGCAAGCGTCGAGTCAGAAATAAGAGAGTGAGCCCTGGATTCAGTGATGCACAGCACATCTTTGTCAATATCAAAAGCTACTGTTCTAAGCTCAGCCATCTTATTTACAACTGATCTCGCATTGAGTGAAACTAAGCTGAGCGTTTTCCTGAGCTGCAGGTTAAACACATCAGTATTTATAAAAAAAGAAGATTTGCTGGCGGGGAGGGAAACTGGAGAGAAGAAACAAATGGTGGAAAAAATTGCTCTGGTCTACAATTTGTCGAAATTTTATTGTTAAAAGAACTGAGATTTTTGTACAACGGCATAGTTGGATGAAAACCATGGAAGGGAAGGCTATATTGTGGTGTGGGAAAGAAAGGGGGTGGCGTAGAAATAAGATTTTGAGGGAAGTTAGCATAAATTGGTGGAAAACGTGCAATTGAAAAAGGAATAAATGATTTCTAAAAACTGGTAACACAATTATAAGGCTTATTTATTTGGGGATTTTGGACACGTTTTGGGTTGGAATAGATGCTAACGTTAGCGTTCACATCTGTTGTAGATGCTGAAATGTTAGCAGGTTTCCCATCGATAATGACATTACTGATTTAAATGCCTGGCTTAGCCAATGACTCAATTGTTTTCTTAGGTTTACTAGATTTGGCAGCTATCGCAGGCGTGGTTTGCTTGGGAGGGGAAGTGGCATTGGCACGATTTCACTCGAACCAAGAACAAGGTGAACGTGGGAAGATTCAGCTGGAATCGAAATTCCTGTTGATCCGGAGGGCTGTGGTCTTGTATTAGCTAGAGAGCAAACTTCTGAGATAAATTGTGGTATTTTAGGTGTAGACCTAGGCTTTTCGCTTGCAGCAAAACGCGCTACACAGGTCTTATTTGCGCTCAGACGTGGGTTTGTGCAGATTGATAAGGAACTCTTCCGAAAAACCTACGGGGTATTTGTTCGATCTCACTTGGAATATGCCATCCAGGCCTGGCGTCCGTGGTTTAAGAAGGATTATCTAGAGCTGGAACGAGTGCAGGCGAGGGCTACGAAGATGGTCAAGAATCTTAGTAATCTGCCTTACGAAGCCAGACTGGTTGAACTTGATTTGTTTCCTCTAAATTACAGGCAACTACGCGGTGACCTCATCCAAACCTACCGGATTGTCAGAGGCCGCAATTGTGCCCTAGAATTTGCTGAATTCTTCGAATTGGCTGGGACGGAACATCTGCGGGGTCATCCCTTTAAACTGCAGATGAAGTTTGTCCACACGGAAGTCCGTCGGAACGCCTTTTCGCAGAGGGTCGTTGGAGCATGGAACGGACTCCCTGAGGATGTTGTCCTTTCAGAAACTGTTAATGCATTTAAATTCAAACTAGATACTCATTTTTCTGAGAAACTATTTTTCAATATAATGAAGATTGTGTAAACAGTGGCAGGTTGCGCCTGGCCCACACATATCGATGACCCTACATTTTTCATTTGTCAGATATATCACTGTAAGCATTTATACTATTGACATTTTTGCATATGAATAGGGAGCTCAAGGGCGAAAGCCTACTTCCCTCAATAAAGTGACTTAAAGTGACTTAAAGTGACTTAATGAGGGTGAAACCCTACGTTCAATTGGGGTTTTATCCCTACAAATAAACAACTTGCTTTTTTGAATATTGAGCTGAGTGCGCATGCTTAGAGAAAATAAGTTCCACTTCAATCGCCAAAAAAGGTTTGTCCAGGATTGGTGGGTTTTTGCTACGGGAAAGCAAACTTTTAGCTTCAGCGACCTTAAAGTTAAAGCCACATGAGTAAAAGAAATTAAATGCGACGTCCAGGTGGATTTTACTCGTAGGGACGTTTTTTAAAAGAAAGTTGAAACTTCTCTTATATCGGTTATATGACTCAGTACTTACCATGTCTATAAACGTCTAAAGTTTCTCGCATCGTTGAGAAGTGAGTGAAGACAACTCTCCATCAAAAATGGAACCAAGGACCGTGAAGAGAGAACCATATTTAGACATTAAAATTTTAAAATTTTCCAGGGCGTCAAGGTCTAATTTCTTGATGTTTACGGTGGGTTGCTCTAGTGGAAGTTTTACGCTTAGAGGATATTTGCGTCTAAGCGCTGACTGGGGTTTCATATTGCTTTTAAAATATCAATATTTTTCAAATCGATAAAAAAAAGGAAAATTGTCACTAGCAACATTTTGCGGAATAAAAGATGGACTATTTGAAATATATGTTTTAAGCAAACCACTGCAAGGCCATCCAGTTGATGTCATTTTCTTTGAGTCCAAGAAGGCATTTTATAGCATTTTATCGGCAACCTTTGCATAAAATTTGGCAATTTGGTATCTAGGGTAACGTTTTTAAATGAATCAAAAGTTTCCTGTCATACAGATTGCAAAGATTACTTGTAGGCACCACTGAATCCGAGTGGATAACAGTAGAAAGTGGCGTACCGCAGGATTCAGTCTTAGGTCATCTTCTGTTCCTCATTTATATAAACGACTACACTAATTATCATGACCGTGATGCCATTATGTTTACAGATGGTATCAAAATCTTGAAAACCATCAGTTCTGTTGATGACGCGCAGAAACTACAAGAAAACCTTGACAAATTGGTTGTCTGGTCCAGCAAGTTGGTTCTAACGTTTAATTTACCCAAAGGTGTAGTCTAACGCTTGGAATCTGGAATCTGGCATTATGCCATCAGATGGCCGAAAGAAACTAGAAGCCATTCGACGATGCTTTACCAGATCCTTATCCAAAATTTGATGCCTTTCAAGGCTCATACATGGAACTATACGATAGATATGGTCTTCAACCCGTCTGGATCAGAAGACTCAAAAATGGTCTCACTTTTCTATTCAAAATCACACACGACCAAGATATTCTCAGAATGAATATACTAACAAATCAAAACGGCCCCCGAGACACTCGAAATTCAGAAAGTATTATAAAAATTCCGAAATTCAAAAAGGCCCAACGATCCAACTTCTATTCCATAAGATACGCGACAATATGGAATGCCCTGCCAAATTCTATTAGAAATAGTCGAACCATACGAGAATTTAAAATAAAATCAAACAATATATGTTGAATAATAGCACACATCTATTTTTGAATAAGATAGGGCATTTTTCAACTCAGTTCTTCAACATAGAATTCGGGCCGAAAGGGCTCAGACGCGGCAGTTACTGTTGGCGATAGCTTCTTCAATCCTGAGTTCTCCCGATGAGCTGCCTTATCTGCACCTAGAAGTCAAGCTGAAAATCCAAACGTACTTTGCCATTTCACTAGAACTGGATACTCAGGCCAGAATCTCCCACGTTTAGTTATTTCATGTCCTTTTATAAACCACCTACGACGACCTGCAATGCACACAGAGATTAAGAATCTTATCATCTGGTTATGTGGAACACCCTCTGGTTATGGGCAAGCTATAAGTGGTGGTTAGTGACCTACAAGACTCATAAATACCTATCTTCTGGCTATGCACAAGGGCTCTCAATTTAATGATTTATATATCCATTATCTAAAAGCAGCTTTTTTTCTATTGTTAAAACTATTTAAAAAAATTATGCTAACTTTACATTTTAAAATGCTTTGGATAGCGTCTTTATTTTTATGTATAATTTTATGATAAGTAAACAATTTGCTTTAAAACTAACTTGCAAAAATTATTATTTTTTATCTCTGTCTGTTAGTAGTATGTTTTTTTCCATTTTTAACATCATTTATGCTCTATGTTATTCGAATGCGCAATGAGCCGCACGTCTAGGTTTTGATATAGCTTTATGAAACGAATGGTACTAGCTGTTTCATACAGCTAGATCAAACATAATCAACACTTTGATATATAATACAAATATGAAGACTGTATGACTGCATTGAAAGTTTCTTACCGTTGAACTCTTCTTGCTCCCAATCTATTTTCATCTTTTTAGCAATCAGTCAACTAAGTCTAATTATTCGGCAGACCCCACACCGGAATCGACTGTGCTCGCATCTGATTGGAAGTACCTATCCCTTCGAATCGACCGCAGACGTTTCTACCTCTGTCAAATGAATACCCTCGAACGTCAATAACAGACTAGTCTTGACTCTAAACATTATTTCCCTGATACATTCATCTTCATTCTGTATAGCTGTTTTTACTTCATTTTTGCTATTTCTCAACCTTGGAAAACAGGTTTTTTTACTAAAACAAACTCGTCATTTCAACACTGCTATTTAAGCAAACAAACAAACCAAAGCTTAAGTGTTTAATGAAAAGAGGAGTTTGTTTTAGGTTTTTTCCTGTGTTCTAAGGATTTGACGGCGCCAAGCAGTGCCAAATCAATAAACCTATTTATTTATTTATAAGACGTTTCCCCAAACACCAGTACTACCTATACGGATTTCTGCTTAAAGAATTAGATGCGTAAAAAGATCTAGGTATCTGGATAGCTTCCAACCTAATGCCCTCAGAACACTCTAAACGAGTCGTCCAATAGGCGACGAGTCTCATACACTAGATCAGGCGCACTTTCATAGTCTTTCCTCCCGAACTGTTCTCATTGATCTTTAGTTATTTAATTAGATCGTATTTGGAATACGAAATACCAGCATGGATGCCCTGGATGAAGGAAGACCGTGATCACATCAAACAGGTGCAAAGACGGGCAAAAAAATTGGTGGATGGTCTTAGGACCCTTTCATATCCAGAAAGACTTAACACGTTTCCTTTATCATATAGACAAATGAGTTGTGACCTGCCATGGACATTCCGAAGTATCCAAGGACATGCTTGTTCGCTGAAACCCGAAGATTTCTTTGAGTTTACAACCGTGACTCGGTCATCCATATAAGGTCAAACGCGAATGCATCCTCCTAGATCAACAAAAATTTCTTTCAAGCAGCGAGTGGCTCGACCATGGAACTCACTTCCAAGCGAAACAATGACATCGAATACTGTGGATATGTTCAAACGACAGTTAGAATGCTTTGTTTCTGATAACCGATGACTCTCACTGCAGGACTATCTTCAGCAAACCATTAGCTTTATTTAATGATTCCAATTTATGTGTATCGTACCACTACACATCTGATGTAAAATGTTTAACTGTATTTTAAATTGTCTGTATATACTTGCATTTATAATTTCGGTTGTACATAAATAGGGTCAACACAGGCTATGTCCGTAACCCTAAAATATACAATGTAAATAAAATAATCGACGAAGATTATCTTGGAAATTGTCTCCATCGGCAGCATTGTGGATGACTTTCCAGATTTTTATATTGTCCGCAAACATAAAAAGTCACGGTCTAATTCCTGTACACAATCATTAATGAACAAGAGAAATACGATCATTCCGAGCACTAAAACTTGTGGTACTCCACTCTCGATGACAGTGTGTCTTGATGGCTCTCCATCTACGCAGACCACTTGGGAACGACCAAAGAGAAAGAAGTTCTCCTCCAATACCCATCATTCTCAATTTGTGAAGGAGACGCTTTGTGGAAAATTATCAAGGCTTTCTGGAAATCAAAGTAAGCCACCTACACAATGGCTTTTGCATTGAGTGCTTTTGTCCAGCTTTGCATCGTATAAAGTAAGTTCGTAACAGATGATCTTCCCCTATTAACGTCGTATTGTGCATTGGATAAGAAGTTATGAGTTGCTCAACTTGTCTGTAAACTGGCAATCCTTGCCTGTAAACTGTAAATAAATAAATAAATAAAACACGAATTCTTTTTTGAACATCTTTTCCATAACCTTGCATCAAATGGAGGTCAGGCTGATAGGCCTGTGGTTTTTAGCAAGTGCACCACTATCGCTTTTGTAAAGCGGTGTAATGTTGGCTTTTTTCCACTTTGTAGGAAAAGTTATCGTATCGAACAATTTCTTGCACAGAAAGGATAGTGGTTTGCCAGCTCTCGAACAAGTTCGAGGAGCAGCTTTGCTGGCATCCCTTCGGAGTCGGGGGATTTACATGCCTTCAGAATTTCTAGTTCTTCAAACACCGCCTCTTCTTTAAAGAACATATTCTGAATGATTGACGCTACCATAGTCTCGTAACTCGATGGAATGAAAATAGCTTCTCTGGCGAAAACCAAGTGAAGAACGGAGAAAAGGGTTAACTTTGCTTTAAATTTCTGAGATCTCGGAACCGTCATCGTTTCTCATAACAGGAATCGGGTTCCTGTTACGTGTGCTTTTTCGTTAATAGCTGCAGAGCAATTTGGGATTGTGCACTGCTCGCTTGAGCAAATCCCTTTCGTAATCCCTTCGTATTTTAAAGATCAAGCTGTTAACCTCGTTCTTTTGAATTTCTAATGCTTGCTTGGTTACATTTTCTTTCGATCGGCATAATTTCTTCCAAAGTCTTCCTTTCCTGATAATCTTTATTTTTAGACCTCTTGTTAGCCACTCATTAAATAAATTCCAGCCCTCAGTGACGTTCCCGGAGAAGACAAGTTCCCAGTCTATTCGTGATGCCTCAGCTCTCATTTTGCAAAAGTCTTCTTGCCATATATTCGACCTGGTTTCATTTATTGCAGATGGTATACACTATAAACTGTACTGCATGATCACTTCGATCAAGCGCAGGTGGGCAATAGACCTCGTCTATACTGTCAGGATCATGAATGAAGATGATATCTTAACAACTAACCTGTAGAACTCCACGGCCTTTCGTTGGAACAAAAACACTTTGAATTAGAAAGGCTAAAAGTGTTGTCTTTAGCAGACGGTGATCGGAGGCATACTTTTAGCACTGCGTCTGCAGCTCGTTTTTATCGAATGCTGGGTGCATTGAAGTCACTCATGAGAACAACACCAGGTCAACGACCAGTCTGCTTTATGTTCTCCAACAAGCAAGTATAAGCATTCGGGGTCCATCTGCGGTGGTCATTAGAGAGACTGCGATTCCCATGTCTTTATAGTCAGCCAAATAAGCTTGATGCAATTGGTAATCTTAGCTTTCCTTTCACACACAGTGATATTGCTCTTTAAATACATCATAACTCCTCCACTTTGGCAGTGGATGCAGACTTTCCTGAAAAACTGGTACCCGAATAATGCAACTTCACAATCGGTGCTGTTCTGTGACAGCCATGTTTCTGTGATCGCTATAATATTATGAGACAGAATGGCTACCTGTATGCTCAGTTCGTCCAGCTTCGAAAAAAGAATTTGGAAGTTGTGCACAGAAATTTAAATTGGCAGCACTTGGCCGTGCAAAATCCCAATTTTCTTGAGTTCGCCAATCCTACTTAACCGCTGCTATCATGAGCATTAGATGGTTCCAGAGCAATGCCGCATTTCTCTGCATCACATGTCCTCTGAAAATAACTAGGCTGTTTTCTCCAGTGGCAAGTTTCCTCTTTCATTCCATTACTAATTCGCGGTGTTTCAGACGTTCTGCTGGAGAGTAGTCCTACTGAAAAAACACCTCCATATGAGAGATTCGGAGATTGGTTTTTCTAGGGAGAAGTAGTTGAGCCTCTTCCTTGCTGTCCAAGACAATTGTAATAGGCCGCGTTCTCACAGTTTCTGACTGTTAAATAGACTTTTTTCCTATTTTGAATGCTGCACGAACGGTTGCTTTCTCTTCCGAATTAAATTTGTCTTTCAGAAGGTGCTGAAACATAAAAAGTTAAGTGGGGATCCTTTCCTTCGGGGAAGGAGCATTTGATTCAGACAAACCCTGGATAACTACGCAATTCTCTCGGTGTGAGGCATTCTTTAATACTTTACTGACTATATTTTCCTCTGAATGACCTGAGGGATTAATGAGAGTTGTTTTTGACTTTATACTCCTTTTATGGTGTTTTTTTTTCGCTTTAAACTAAGGGCTCATTAGAATTGCTGGGATGGCTGGCAGAAGTTAAGTCTGAAGCCAGGACTCCCTTTGGAAGAGGCACCGTTAATTTTGTACTAATATTACTAATATCCCATTTGACATTTACTGGATTGCAACTCATGAATTCAGTAGCTTCTAAGATGGTATTATCTTGAATTATTTGCGTTTGCGCTTTGCTTTTTTTGCTCTGACGAAGGTAATTTCTTTCTGTTCGTCAAAAGTCTGCTTCAGGAGCTGCTCTTAATCCCCAAGCTCGTCTTAAAATTATTTGACTTTGATCAATATATAGGAACAGCTAACGCAAGGTTAATCTTCGTAACCCACGCTTTTCATGGTAAGTACGCTTTTTGCTCGTTTTAGTGATTGTGAGCTGCAGGCATTAAGAGCACGAGCACAAATCCTGGAAGTGAAGGTTATATCGCCAGTATTTCCTTCTAAAGACGTGCCCCTGCTTTGTGTGCTATCATCGTCAAAATTTTCGCTCTTGACCAATTATGAACTTTCATGAGTATTTCAAATGAATTGATACGTCTATAATTTTATTGTTAACGAAAAGAACTTGGTAGGCAGCACGTTGTTTGAAATTGGTTTCGAATTTCAAGTACCTCGAGCCTACGAGTTTTTAGTCTCTACCTCAGTGTAGAAGACACGGTGCTGGAAAATTATTAAAGAATTTTCTTTATATTCCTCTGAATTTGTAAATTGCGACTTGGACCCTCGGTCTTTGCGGCTTTCTGAAACTCACGCCGGCTGCGTGCTCCTTGCATCTGCTCTCGATCGCGGAAGGGGCTCAAACCAAAGGCTGAGTCCTTATATTTTCATATTCCTATTGTTGAATATCCTTACTGACTCTCTGTTAATTTTGTGGCAATTCTAACATGCAAAACTCAAGTTCCATAAGTTTATTGTCGCAAACAATTGGTCCACGACCTAGTTTCTTGGGACCGTCTATCGGCACCTCTACCCACTCGGCCAAATTGATAGGGGATCTTGCTAAGAAATTTAATGGACAAGCAGAAAACAATTGCAACTATCGTTATTCTGCTATTTGTTCACCTCCCGCTAAACGGGGTAAAAGTTCAGTAAGCTTAACTAATGTAGCTTACGAAGACGAAACATGTATGGGGTGTTTCAACCTCCAGCAGAAATTCTCAGGGATGGAGCAAGAAATAAGCAATCTAAGACAAGAAATTGATAACTTAAAAAAATCGATATCTTGCCCAACTGTTAAAAAAATGTCCTGTTCGTAATAAACCTAGCGCAAAACAAAATTCGTATTCATATATAGCTTCTTCAAGCTTACATAAAAGTCGCATTAAACATATCGCGATAGCTGGACCCGGTAAACCAGAGGAATCTTCGTTACTTCCGAAGGGAGCCCCATCAAGTCCTTGCGCCACTCCAGCAGTACATAGTTCGGGTAGCATCAGCACTAATCTGGCTTTACCGCCAATTGCTACATCACTGGTAGACGTTGCACCAACATGCGACGTTGAAGAGGTTGGCGAGTTCGTTAAGCCAAATAAGAAAAGGTCTAAGAAGAACAAGTCGTGCAGAGATTTGGCTCTAGCCTGCCCAACACCCAGTTCATGTGGACCTACCGGGCCAAGTGTATTGGTTACCAGTACTCACTCAGCTGAAAGATCTGAGTTACAAACGGGCCCTCGTTTGAGTCGAAAACATAATGTAGTCATTAAAGGGGTCCCGGAGTCAGCTTCAAGTATTCCACAGGAGCGAGTCAGACATGACTTGGATCTCCTTCATTTGTATGCAAAAACGATGCTAACGGACGGCGAGTCCATCCACATTCTCAAAGAATATAGAGTAAAGAAAGCTCTGTCCACACCCGAATCAAATTCTCGACCAAGACCTCTTAAAATCATCTTGGAAAACAAAGCACAGGCACAGCTCCTGCTACAGAGAAAAGCAACCCTACGGGGCCTGCATTCTGAAGTTTTTTTTCAACCGGAATACGGACTGAAGGAGCGACTAAAAATGAGACAGTTAATAATAGAACTGGAAACACAAGGACCAATGGCGAGGCACATCTCCAAATAAGAAACGGACAAATAGTTCAAGTGAAAAGAGCATTTCTTTGGCCGAAGGCATTCACTCTGACAGACTAACTGTCCCTTCTCAGAAACCAAAAACGTGTGCGCTTAAATTATTCGTATTAAATGCCAGATCTCTGCTTAATAAGATGCCATTGCTCCAGACTCTGGTTTTCATCCACTGCCCCGACATTGTAATAGTTACAGAGACTTGGGCAACACCCTGTGTATCCAACTCTGAACTCAATATTCAAGGGTACGACTATATTCGTAACGATCGACACGAGGGCCGTGGCGGAGGAAGCTGCATCTATATTAAGCAGCCAATTACCTTTCTGCCGTTGGATTATCGACAATTTACCGCGGTAGAAGAGAGTTGTTGGCTCCGAGTAGTTCTTAAAGATAACTACTCTTTTACTCGTCGGTTGTGTCTATCGCCCCCCCAAACGCAAGTGGGGATTACGATCTCCGTCTCTCACAGGCATTTCATGCCGCAGTTGACCTAAATATGAAGTACTGCTTGATTGCAGGTGACTTCAATCTCCCTGAAGTTCATTGGTTTCCACCTTCCGGTCCTGCAAAGTTCGAAAACTTGCTTGAGGCCATAGATACTGGCATGTGGGATCAGGTAGTTGATTTTCCCACCCGAGGATCAAACATACTTGATCTTATCTTCTGCAGAGGTTGTCAGTCATTGTCAGTTTCACCTTTAGACCCACTTGGGAGTTCAGACCATGCTATAGTTGTTTCTTCACTGAAATCGAGGCTGATGAAACGTTTTCAAAAAAAATATAGCTTTTTTTCCACGATTTCCGATCAGCAAATATGGGGGAATTACTAACACATCTTAATTCCCACGATTGGACTAACTTCTTTCTATGTTTGGATGTGAATGTTTGTACTGATACATTCTACCAAGTTCTAAGTCCACTATAACTATCGTTATTCTGCTATTTGTTCACTTCCCGCTAAACGGGGTAAAAGTTCAGTAAGCTTAACTAATGTAGCTTACGAAGACGAAACATGTATGGGGTGTTTCAGCCTCCCGCAGAAATTCTCAGGGATGGAGCAAGAAATAAGCAATCTAAAACATGAAATTGATAACTTAAAAAGAAATCTATATCTTGCCCAACTGCTAAAAAAGCTCCTGTTCGTAATAAACCTACCACAAAGCAAAATTCGTACTCATATATAGCTTCTTCAAGCTTACATAAAAGTCACATTAAACATATCGCCAGAGCTGGACCCGGTAAACCAGAGGAATCTTCGTTACTTCCAAAGGGAGCCCCATCTAGTCCTTGCGCCACTCCATCGGTACTTAGTTCGGGTAGCATCAGCACTAATCTGGCTTTACCGCCCATCGCTACATCACTGGTAGACGTTGCACCAACATGCGATGTTGAAGAGGTTGGCGAGTTTGTAAAACCAAAGAAGAAAAGGTCTAAGAAGAACAAGTCGTGCAGAGATTTGGCTCCAGCCTGCCCAACACCCGGCTCATCTGGACCTATCAGGCAAAGTCAACTGGTTACCAGTACTCACTCAGCTGAAAAATCTGAGTTACAAACGGGCCCTAGATTAAGTCAAAAACAAAATGTAGTCATTAAAGGTGTCCCGGAGTCAGCTTCAATTATTCTTAAAGAACGAGTTAAACATGACTTGAAAGTCCTTTAATTGTATGCAAAAACGATGCTAACGGACCGCGAGTCCATTCATATTCTCAAGGCATATAGAATAGGGAAGCCTCTGTCTACACCCGATTCAAATCCTCGACCAAGACCTCTTAAAATCATCTTGGAAAACGAAGCACAGGCACAGCTCCTGCTACAGAGAAAAGCAACCCTACGGGGTCCGCATTCTGAAGTGTTTTTTCAACCGGAATATGGGTTAAAGAGCGAATGAAAATGCGAAAGCTAATAATAGAACTGGAAACACGAAAGACCAATGGCGAGGCAAATCTCAAAATAAGGGATGGACAGATAGTTCAAGTGAAAAAAGCATTTCT
Organism: Schistocephalus solidus; assembly: GCA_017591395.1. Classification (NCBI taxonomy): domain Eukaryota; kingdom Metazoa; phylum Platyhelminthes; class Cestoda; order Diphyllobothriidea; family Diphyllobothriidae; genus Schistocephalus; species Schistocephalus solidus. The sequence continues at coordinate 107,546 of WEDG01005285.1, forward strand.
TTGGCCGAAGGCAGTCACCCTGACAGCCTAACTGTCCCGTTTCAGAAACCAAAAACGTGCCCACTTAAACTAATCGTCCTTAATGCCATATCTCTGCTTAATAAGATGCCTTTGCTCCAGACTCTAGTTTTTATACACTGCCGCGACATTGTTATAGTTACAGAGACATGGGCAACACCCTGTGTATCCGACTCCGAACTCTCTACTCTAGGCTACGCTTACATTCGGAATGATCGACACGAGGGCCGTGGCGGAGAAAGCTGTATCTATGTTAGGCAACCACTTACCTTTTTTCTATTGAACTGTCGCCAATTTACCGCAGTAGAGGAGAGCTGTTGGCTCCGAGTAGTTCTAATAGATAACTACTCTTTACTCGTTGGTAGTGTCTATCGCCCACCCAATGCCAGCGAGGATTACGATCTTTGTCACTCGCAGGCATTTCACGCCGCAGCTGACTTAAATCTGAAGTACTGCTTGATTGCAGGTGACTTCAATCTTCCTGAAGTTCACTGGTTTCTAACTTCCGGTCCTGCACAGTTCGAAGACTTGCTTGAGGCCATAGATATAGGCATGTAGGACCAGGTAGTTGATTTTCCCACCCGAGGATCAAACATACTTGATCTTATTTTTTGTAGAGGTTGTCAGCCATTGTCAGTGTCACCTTTAGATCCACTTGGGAATTCTGATCATACTATAGTTCTTTCTACACTAGAACTAGAGGCTGCTGAAACGTTTTCCAAAAAATATAGCTTTTTCCGTGATTTCAGATCAGCAAATATGAGGGAATTGCTAACACACCTAAATTTATTTATTTATTAAGCCCAAGTCCTTGATGGAGGAACATTCAATCATAGGGCAACCTTCAAAAATAAGAGGTTGCGGCAGCCTTACAGGTCCAAAACTCATATAGCGACACTTAGTAGGTGAGAACTCCCTTAGCCACGTGGAGCCCCAGGCCGAAAGAGCGTCTAAGTCTGAATGAATTTGTTCTAGGCACCAGTTTGGTTGTAGAGTTAGAGAAGGAATACACGCATTTGAGGTCATCAGCATAGATAAAAGATTGAGAATGTTTAACTATCGATGAAATATAATTTATATACAGTAAGAACAACGAAGGACCTAATACGGTACCTTGAAGGACACCACTAACAATTGGGGTAGCACTTGAGTACGAGGACCCTACTAAAACTTTTTGCTTTCGATCATTTAGGTATTTTATTTTTATTTATTTATTTATTTATTTAAATTCCCACGACTGGACTAACTTCTTTGTATGTTGAGATGTGAATGT
>WEDG01005286.1:0-113325 GCA_017591395.1 Schistocephalus solidus
GGATTGTGAACTGCTCGCTGGAATAAATCCCTCTCGTATCCGTCGGCTGTTGTAGTTAAGCAGCTTGTTCCTTTGCGTTTTGTATGTTTGCAAGGCTAAATTTTCATTGGATCGGCAAAATTTCTTACAAAGCCTTCCTTTTCTGTTAATCTCGTTTCAGTTCCTTGTTAGCCTGTGGTCTATTATTCCTAAGTTTGTTGGCGGACAGTGGCATTTTATTGATTTCAACAACCGCTCCTTAGTTGGTTCAGTCATGGGGCATTCCCGGAAGAAAAGAATCCCAGTCCATTCATTATGCCTCGGCTCTTTTGTGAAAACCTGTTTGCGAGCGCCTCTGAAGGTTTGTTTTTCTTCGAGAGAAGTAGCTTTAGCTCTCTTCCCCTTGGTTACCAAGACAATTTTGATAGAATGCGGTTTCACATTTTGGGACTGTTCGCGATATCCTTTTTCCAAGCCTGAAGGCAGCGCGAACGGTTGTCGTCTCCTGAATGAAGCATATCATTCAGCATCAGATTCATCGACTTTAAAGCATTCAACAACATGTTCACCAGTCTTTCTTTGAAAAGTAACTATCCAGTAAATGACCGGGTAATATTTTGCATACCCAGGAATGCTTGTACCAATAGGTAAAATTTCAGACGTAAGTAGTAGCAGAATAACGGCTGTAAGCCCATGAAATTACTGTAGATCCAAGCGCTTGAATTAGAACTAGTGACCAATCTCACAATTGTGAAACCATAAGCGGCTGTTGAGGACAGCATGCACTCAGTTTTCGGGTTTCAAAAGCATAAGAATAAACCTCGTTAAAAGTTGAACTGAACAAATTTCTCACTGCGTTTACTTAAATCTAACTGAGCATTACAACATTTGTTTAAGTAAGCTAGTTTTCCAGTGGGTTTTGAAAAATTAACAAAGACATGGGGGCTTATCTGTCGCGTCCAAAAACCGAGAAGGAGACGACTTCTGGAGCAAATTCATGGCTTTCCTATGGAGCTTCTTCAATGCAAGGATGGCGAAGATTTCAGGAGGTACGTAAAGCCGTTTTGTACGTGTTTAGTATATATGCTTTTATTTTTGCTAAACGCAATCATGATACCATATGACTACATATAGTCGACCGACTGACCATGGTTTACCTCTCTGTCATACATTGTTTCTTTGAGAAATTACTGGCTCTGCATCTCAGAACTTCTAGATTATTTTAGTAAAAGGGCACTCACGTATCCTATGCAGGACCTACTCGTCCCATTATGCCTTGGGGCATGCTGGCAATCGCAGTGACTACTTATGCATGTAAAATAAGAATATTTGCAAAAATAAGGAGGCCGGGTTTTTAATTTTTGGCTTTTTAGTGGTCGTCAGCCACCCTTACCCAACTCCAAGTTTGGCGCCCACGAGGTTCGAACCCGGGTTCTTTTGGTTACTAAGCCTTAGAAGTCCGACGCTCCAAACGTGTAGCCATGGCCTCGTTGTCATTTCCTACACTTAGCTTCTGCTCTCGTATTTCTAAGAAACCCTTATGGTTGTAGAGAAGGACACTGTAAACATATTTTTCCTTCAAACAAGTACGTACTCACATCGGCCCACCAGCGTGTCCTGCCAAACAACATCCGGCCTTCACCTACCTCACAAGAAATTTGTTTGTGCACCTACAAACCATCTTCCCCGTGACCGTAAATCGATCTTTTTATTGCATACTGATGGCAATTGTAGACTTAAGTAGGGCTAACATCTTGCTGGTCAGTTACCCTTTTAACGACAGGAGGCAGGTGATATGGATACCGTTTATCTGCTTTAGTAGACCTTGAAGGGAATATTTATCCACATAGCTGGATGTGATTTACTTACTCTTATTGAGCGCGTAGTCATGTTCTTCGAGTTGAAATTTTGGCGGATATCTTGGTAGGATTTAGAAAGCCTATTTGGTGGCCATATGCAATTTTCGTAATATGTCTTCTCGTTATAGGCTTAGGTTTACAGTGCTAGGTTTATGTTCGCTTAGAATGGATATTGCAATTCTTTCCTTTACGTGGCCTCAACTTCCCATCGGTGAAAAGTCGGAAAGCCCTTTGTTAAAGCAAGTCATATCTGATACCCGTCGCATTTTTTTAAGTCGTTATTATTTTGTTTTCAAATCCTTAAGGAGCTGGATGCCTGTACTATTGCACTTAACCAAACGTAGATGCAACTGAAGTGTGAGATTTTTATTTAACATTCGGTTGCCATGGCTTCCTTACATAGTAGGGTAATTATGCCGTATTAGACAGCATTTTTCGCGTTCTTTTAATCTTGAGATTTGTCCCATATTGCATATAGTTGATTGTATGACATTCGTTTTTGTTAGACATTTTCTGTTCTTACAGGATGCTCATAACTGTCTGTTGGACTTTGATCCAAAACGCAAAGCTGCCTACTTTGCAGTTTACGACGGACATGGTGGTGCTGAAGTTGCCAAGTATTGCGCTGCACACTTACCTGACTTCCTTCGCGAACAGCCTGCTTATACCGAGGAACCCGTTAATCCAACTGCAGTACTTAAGAATGCATTTGTCGACTTCGACTGTACACTCGTCTCTCCAGAGGTGAGATTCTGTTACTATACTTCTCTCAAATCCCCAATGCGTTTTCGATGATGATCTGTTTCATCCGATCACCGTATCCTATGCCATTGAGTACGATTGGGTCTATTTACTTATAGCAAATGCCTACCGATTGTACTTCGATCTTTAGCAAGCTTAGATTAATTTAACTGGTTTGGAATAGTCCGAGTGGGGTGTGCTTCCAATTCGAAGGATATGCGTCTTCAATTTCGCTAATTTTTTCGACATTTTTTTCTCCTTTTTATGTTATTAATATAAGGGCCTAGCTCCCGTGGACATGCGTTCTTGTCTACGATACAGTGTAAAACAACCGAAAATATTCTGGCCTGATAGATATTTTTATACTTCGAATCCTGTTTTAACGCCGGTTAACGCACTTTAATTAGACACTTCAAATGGTAAGTCATGCAATGAAAGAGATAATTGTACCTTTACCGCGCCGATATCTCATACATTATTTACTATTTCCTCCGGGTTAACCTAGATTCTGCTGTTTTCATATGTCTTTGTGGCTCTAGAATTAACCAGTTATGCGTCCCACTGCGGCTGCACACGAGACCATTTGGTTATGACCCACCGCCACTCACTGCAGTAACGTGTGGCCAAACCTGAAGTCAGGGAGACCAATTTGACTTCTCAACTTGTATTGAACCAAATACTACCAGTGGCCAGTATCGAACACCTAGGCTAGAGATGCGAATGTCCATGCTACTAATAGACTAATCAGCGAAGGTCGCAAGGCCTGCGTTTAAGTTACCACCGTCGACTAAAAAAGTGCATAGGTCTTTCGAAGCGACTTTATAACGGCGACATGACAGAGCAAGGGCTTCCACATGAAAGCGCTAAGTCAACGTTTTGTTTTCACAGCTGCGAACGTTGTCCCCTGAGAAACAGGAATTTCAATCTATATGTCCTTCCCAGTTCTCATGTCTTATTTGGCTTCGAGCAAGTAACCATAGGGAGTGAACGCTCGAGGCATAATCCTTATGAACATAATCTTGCATTTCTGTCATTAGCTCAACGAGAGAGTTAGAGCGCGGCTAAACTAACTAACCATAAGTCACCAAGACTGCTGAGTCCCTTCTCAACCCCTGCTTGGCTGAAATTTAAATCCTTTTGTAGTCTCCCAGCAGCTTTCCTGACTAGTCTATGCTTTACATCACTGGCCAAAACTTGTATCCACGTCTTTCCGTAGGACCGCTTTCGCATTTCGCAACACCAGATTCAGTAGCAGTCCAATGTAATGTTTCCGTGTGCAACACGACGACAAGGACAGGAGTCACATCCATTAGTGATCTGATTGATAGGGATTCACATCTCATTTCGTTTATACCTGGAATAAGCGTGCGACTAACCAACGACGATAACTAAGCCATAAATAGCCATTTCCGTGTCCCTTGTTTGTTTTCGGTTTTGGTTACCCCACTCGAAGGGCATAATCTACGCCTAATCTTTTTTACACTTGTGGACGTGTCGAATGCCTGCATAATCCATGGAAGTACTGCCTGTTATCTTTGAGGGTTAAAATAGGTTTATAAACCTTACTTAATTTGACTTTGGAGTAAATTGTCCGCTTATTAGCTTAGATAATTTTTAACTTCCAGTATATTATAGATTTTGTTTTGTAAGTTTGAAACTTCTAATTTAGGTCAAACCGAGTTGATTTTAATGCTATTGTTGGTGGCTAATTACCACATGTGGTTGTGAGGCCTTCATTACTAACAGCAAGCATTCCGATGTACTTCGATCTCCAGTTCTACTCGACTGTGATATTGTCACAAGTATAGTTATCCCTTGCCCAAGCACCGAGAGTTGTCTAATCCTGGCCATACGAACTAGTTTATTTTCTGGACTAGTGACATTAATGGTTTAGCCGACTCTAGAGTCCGGGCTGTTAGTGAAGATTCGCAGGGATAACATACAGTCGCGGTATCGGACCTAGTCTGGCATATGGGTAAGCCCCTTTTCTTTAAAACAAGGTAGATGGGAAAGTCATATTGGATGAAGAACCGTCTTCGCCATGCAGTAGCGTTTTTGGGCCCCATCCTGGCTGAATGTATTGCCGCTGCATGGTCCCCGATCTCTTATTCTTTAGATCCTTACGTCTGCTTACTTCGCAACAACCCTGCCGCAAAGGCCGTTTCTTTATACTCAACCTGTAAACTCGTCGGGCGGTTCGCTGGCAGACTAATAGTCAAAGCCTTCGCCGTTTCGGCTTTTTAAATGCCAGCGGTACTTCATTTCAACCGCAACAAGGCTTTATTTTGACGTTGTCAACCACTGATGCTATAACACTCCGATTTTACGTAAAAGTTTCCGTCCTGTCCCTCGCCCACGTAGTTTAAGAGTTATCGAGAGTGCCTTGTAGATTACCCGGTACTATCTTGCTTTTATATTGTCTGCTACCAGGTGAAATCGAAACTGTGGAGTATAACGAATTCTGAGGGTGAAGGGGCTGAACCCGCTGAAGGAGCGGAAGCACCCGAGGAGGATGGCGATGACGATGATGACGAGGTCCCCGAAGGTCTGGAGGAGGTCGCCGCATTGCACGACGAAGCCAGCAAACCCATTGAGTATGTTCTCAAACAGTACGGTGAGGTCAGTAACGTCAGTAGCTTCCTCAAGGTGCGTTTTGTTTGCAGTCCATCTCTGTTCGTGCGTCTGCGGGTACAGCTGGCTTAGGTAGATAGAGGGGTAAACTTAAAAAAACCCACTGGAGTCCGTGACGGTGCCCTCGGGGCCTGTGCTGCCAGTGTGTAGTGCCCAGCTTATCCCAATTCTTGCCTGTCTGCAGCCAATTTCGGCAGAAATTTGTGTTCCCGAACTAACATCGTCTTGTGGATACCTTGCCAGGTTAACGATCACTCAACCTCTGTCTGCTGAACTAATTTGCAGTCATTCCATTTGTCTCTTTACCGGCGCTTCATATTCTTTGACCGCTTCGGTTGCATGACGATCACCTCCGACATTTGTAGTTATTCATATCGGCCTTTTAGAGACACCCCTAGTCTTATCAACGAATAGGCTAGCATTATTACTGGTGCTCGGTCGGTCGCTGTTGTCTATAGATGAGTTAGAAACAGACCAGGACTTGACTAACAAGTCTCAGACGTTCTTATCTGATTTCAGCTGTCGCATTTGGTTGATGTGCTGCAGATTTTACACCTAGTGAAGTCAAATTGCATTCGCTACTCCATCCTCTGGAAAACGAATATCGGGGAAGACTTCATGACCAGGGAGACAGTAAAAGCCTGGCATCGTTTTGTGAACCATCCTTCGGCCGACGGGACCGCAGAGTTCAGGGCAGGCACTGTGTAGACTCGAGGAGAGAAATATCAGTGCAGACAGTTAGGCTGTGGTAAGTGCTAGTGTAAACTCCGGCGGTACCTACACTGCGAAGGTCAGCAGCTCACACGCCTCGCGGTTACAGCTCACCACTTATGACAGGTGTCACGCAGTAGTATAGCTGCATAGATGAACGTGTATTAATCAGTGAACATGGCCGTGACTGCCTTTTAATACCTTGAAGCGCTGTCTGCTTTCGAAATGCTAGGAGAAATAGACTCGGCTCCTGAGCTGTCATCTTATTTATGTTGCAGAACGCTCATCTTTGCTTTTCCTCACCATGTGTAGATATTGAAGTAAACAGTCCTCCGTTTTGGGAAGAGGACGGTAAACATAAATCTTTCGATTTAAGTTAATGCCAATTCTAGCTCACGTTCGAGTGCTCGGTATGTCAAGAGAACATTCAGCACCTTTCGTCGGTTTTCTCATCAAACTTGAATGAAGGTCTTTTCAGGCATCAAAACATACCTCCTTTGTCTTAGTCCGCTGAAGACAGCGGCAAGTAACTGTTTGCCGGGATCGTTTATAAGGGCTGACGGGGTTTTGTCTCCCATCTCTAGTCCCTCTTAAGCAGTTTCAAATCAAATGGAGACAAAACCAAGGCCAGTGAATCAAACAGTGCCGAGCAATCCGACGGGCTGTCCTCTTCTAACGCGGACGCAGAAACTTCAAAGAACGAGAAGGCTTCATCAGAAGTGTGAGTTTTTCACAGGATTTCACGGCTGATTATGCTTTCTTTCTGTGATTGGCTTCCGTTTCGGTCTTACTACTGATTGGGCGTTCTCCTTGATACCTATTCCAAGTTGAAATACACAGTGCGCAAACATTCTCTTCATACGGTGCCGGGGAAATAACGTGCCTCAGTGTTTGAACTCGCCATAGAGTTAGTTCACATGCCCTCAGCCATCAGTAATGACCAGTCAGTTTGCGCCTGTTCCTGTATTATCATGTTAGACATGCCTATAAAATTGTATTATGTGAGGCATTTCTCCTAGTGCTTCGCATTTTTCGTCACCATTAATTTTTATGCTGTCATCAGCAGGATTCAGAGCGTCGGCTGCCGCGCTGCCTGCCCAACTGCCGTTTTCCGAGAAATTCGGCGACTTAACTACTCTTTGATAGGCCGCCAATAGAATGCAGAAATCTTTCGGGTTTGTTTTGCCTCAACTTATTAGCCAGTCGTAACACTGACTGCCATGCGAGGCCAGAAACAGGCATTCACACGCAACACAATTCGACCATCGTATACTCGGGGGTCCACTATGAGCACAGTGGGACGGTGATTTGCGCGTGAATTAGATTAGTGATAGTAGCATCTACGTCACTCACTCCCCCTTCCCCACCTAAGCCCGGTGCCATGACGATATCAGGGAGACCGGAGGTGGGAGAGGGCACATATTGCTGGTGTGGCCAGAGCCGCCCCTAGGTGTGCCACCACCTGGTTCTGATGCCACGAACTGGGAGTGCCATAAAGGCTACATTAAGAAGGAGCCATTGCAGCCTGACTCTCGGTCCGCCAGTCGGCCACTCCACAGATAACTATCGGATGGGTAATAAGCGCTTATAAGAACGGAAGTTCATGAGTGTCTCGCCACCTGGTAGGATCTACCATGGGGTATAGCGGGTATTTCTTTATATGGGCATAACCGCATCGATGAATTAGAAATATGCGTAATTTGGAAGCCATAATTATTGCTCATCTGCTTGTTCTGTCAATATACAGACTATTTCTGGAGACCTGACGTAAAGTTTACGTGCCGAACCGCATTCCCTTTCCGCAAATCAGCCTGAAAATGCAACCAGCTCCATTGGAAACAATCAAAAAATTTCAGTGACCTATGTTACCAGCCTAGTCAATGTACTGTAGCGAACTTTAATCGGCGGTCGTCTCTCAGTGTGAGCAGAGTTGCGAATGTTTTTGCTGTGAGCTGCATTCACCGAACCTAACTGTTTGATCTTGCACTAGTCACCTTTTTCAGGCAACTAATAACATCTCTCTAGACGACAGAAGTACTTCAATGACTGCTGCGTCCTACCGTCTTATGTGTAGACTGGCGTCTACTTAATTTAGCATTAATTTTGCTCAATTGTGCAAAAAACTAGGTGGGATTCGAACCCACGACAGCAAGGGCAAGGCCAACACTAACCACCTGAACTACGAGACCCTACCGGGAACCGTGAGTTAAGCCACATTTAATTCAAGTTACCCACTCAACCTATTACAACGTGTGATGCAGTAATCTAAATGCTCGTGCAGGGCTTTCTAAGCAATCAAGCTAAAATCTACTAGCTGACTACCCGGCTCACTTAATTTATAGGTATTTTAGCATATCTAAGTAATTCACTCGTTCCAATAATATTACTTCATAAAATTCCCTCTATGGGCTCTACACAGTTTTGAACCTAAAGTTGACATGCGGTTTTGCTTTTGTTGTTAGATAGCTGTCTATTATTTTGTTTCTTTTATGCGCCATTTATTTGTTTTTTTCCTCTTTGTATGTTTCTTCCTTCATCGTTCTGCGTGCTTTAAGTAAGTGAATTAGAATTTGTTTTCCAAATTATTTTTACTGTAAATGAATTTTGTTGACCTTTTTTATCCGGTGTGCCCGCAACCGATTGGCTAGATTCACCGCTGCGTACTACTTCCCCGTTTACCGAGGCAAGCTTGCATGGCCCATAGCAGGTAGTCCGACTTCCAGCGGTTGATCAGAACTTTTAATTCCCAGTCTAAATGTTCCACCGAACTGCAGATAGTTGGAAGAGCACGGGGTTGGACCTGTGTGTGCCATAGAGGTAATGTTTGAACTGTTCGACTTCCATGAGACTATCTCTAACCTATCTACTGTCTCTTTTACCGAACTGAATGAAATCGCATCCCATGTGTAAGGTCTCGGACTTGTTCTTATACGTCCGAAATGACGTAGCCTTCGTGCTTCCTCTTGTAATAGCTATCGTTTCCGATGCCACTGGACTTCAGTCTCCCACTCTACTCGTAAGACCTGAGCGCAAACGTCCTTCCCTCACAGTCTGACTTTTCTGGGAATTTGCATGACTTGTGGGACTGTAATCTCAGTAGCACTCCCGATCTAACATGTATCAAAGTTTCGGCATAGGCGGTTTGTGCTTCCTCTTTAGCTTATTTCGTAACGATAAACACCGAAAAAAAGAGAGGAATCAGTTCATTTCGAATTAATATATTTTTATAAAATTGTAACTGTAAAACCTGCTGATTTTTTTAAATTTTTCGGAAGTTCTGCATTAGAATATTGTATAGAGCGTTTTCCTTCCCTGCTTGCCTCTTCCCAATCACAGGCAGTGCCGACGAGGACGACGAGTCGCAAGACCCAACGAGAAAAGTCTCAACTGCATCCAGTCTAAACGCATTTTCCGACAGGCCCTTGCTAGTGGATGAGGACGAAGTCGAAGTAGTTGTGCCGGGGCCGAGTTCTTCTACATGCAAGTCTAAATCCAAAAGCACCAAAAACGTCGGCCGTTGACAAGACCGCTGAAAATGAAGAGGACGATGATGAGGATGACCGAGACTATCAGGTCGGAGATGAGGAAGACGACGATGACGATGGTGCTGAAGATGAGGATGTGGAGGGCTGCGAGGATGACGATGAGGAGGAAGAAGAAGAAGAAGAGGAAGAGGAGTCAGGCGAAGAGGAGTACGAAGACGAAGACGAGGATGACTATACCCCGAGTCACTTCTTCGCACCTAAACCGGTGGCGTACAACGAGCCGGGTGTTGATAGCGGTACTACTGCCTGCGTTGCTCTCCTTCTGCCCGAAGTGGAGGACGGTGAGAGACGCCGTGTCTGCCTCTACGTAGCCAACGCGGGCGATTCACGAGCAGTGCTTTGTCGTGCCCGTGCCGCTGTCGATCTCTCAACGGACCACAAGCCGGAGGATGCAGAGGAAAAGGCACGTATCGTGGCTGCTGGAGGCACCGTTACCGCTGACGGACGCGTAAACGATGGCCTCAATCTCAGCCGGGCTTTGGGTGACCACACGTACAAGGTGAACCAGCCTCCGCGCTCACTAGTTTGTTTGAACTGCTTTACGTTGTAGTTTTGACCTCGTAGTCTACACCGTCAGCTGAGTGATGAGGCTCGCATTTCCATATAGTTTGCAATCTGTTTGCATTTATTTAAAGACTTGCAAGGGTACACTGAAGAAATAAAATTATTTACTTAAATGTTTTATTATTTTAGATAACATCTTCAAAACTGTTATCCTCCTCAGAATACTACCCATTAGATGTTATGCTTTTGTCTCGATGGGTTTTCCGCTGTTTGAAGCCTTTTTAATAGTTTAAACTAATGCTGATAAGTATTTCCAGTGTTATTCTTGCCCGCTTCTACGTTCTGGAAACGATTTCCCGTTAGGCGTTTCTTCATTCTTATGAATAAGGAGAAGTCAGAGCGAGCTAGATCGTACGAATGAGGGGGGGGAGGGTGAACAACTTTTTTCATGCAGTTTTTTGCCAAAACTGGTTTATTTTAAATGCGATGTGGGCAGGTGCGTTGTCGTGATAAAACAGCCAGTTCCCCCGATTCAGGTCGTTTTTTTCTCACCGTCTTTCACATGACCGGCTCCTTTGATCTCGAAAAAAAGAAAACCCCATGAACTTCAAATTTGATTTCTAGACATTGAGGGGTAACCCGAACGGAGTCCATCTTCAAGTGACATTTAGCCATTGCTGAACCGGGCAAACTACTCGTAAATTCTTTTCTCGCTTTGAGCTTCTTTCTCGTAAGCTTCCCAGTCTCAGCCAGACTATTAATTTGCTTACGGAGGCGTCAAGCTGTCCAATTTATTTACCCTGTTCAATTGGAACAGTTTAGGATGTAGATGCACACCTAGCCGGGTTAAGGCGGATATTTATTATTATTTTCGATGGAAGAAGCTGGAAACTGACTCCAACCGTTCATTGAGCAAGTCGTGTTTCTCCACACCTAGCATTCCTATTTTAGTTAGAGGCCACTCTGTCCTTCAACGTCAAACGCACAAAGGCTTCTCGTTCTCCTTTGGGTGTAGTCTCGCTGTGATTATGAAATTGAAAACCACATACTCGCCTCTTTTGATTGAACCCATCACCCTTTCAGCATCACATTGTAGAAGACGACGCAGTAGTTATCGAGGCCGGCATTCATTGCGAAATCCCATCTTCATGACAGCCGTAAGCTATATTGCCGCCGAAGGATTCGTTTTAGTCTTTACTTCTAGCCGACTGGTCGGATTACCGAAGTGTATGAGAACTGTTCTGTGCACATTCAAGCGGCATACGGCCTGAACTTTCAAGTGGGCGAACGAGTTACTACGTAAGCCAAATAAAACACCCAGCTGAGAGTTCTGAATATTGGTATGCTACCTCATCATCCCTGGGTCATTTGCCGGATAATACACCTTTCCCGGAACCCATTGGAAAGTGCTTTAAGCCCTGACACGTTCTCCGTTTGAATATAACCATGTCCAATTTCTTTTCCTCCTTTGTTTTAAGTGTCGGAAGGACTTGAAGATGGCAGATCAGATGATCAGTGCCCTACCCGATGTCACCAAGACTGAGCTCATTCCCGGAAACGACGACTTTTTGGTGATTGCCTGTGACGGCATCTGGAACTCGATGTCCAGCCAAGAGGTGGTGGACTTTATTTACGACCGACTGCATCCTGAGGAGGCCTTTGTAAAGCAGCCAGAGCGGCAGGATAACGATAAGAAGGTAGAGGAATCCACTGCCGTTGCTGTCGCAGATGGTCCTGCCGTTGACGGCGAACAGCAAACGTCAGATAAACCAAAGGAGAGTGATCATTCCTCTCCCACTTTCCTCTCAACAATCTGTGAAGCTGTAAGTTTGTCCTCCCATCTCCTATTCTAGTGACTGATTACAGTAAATTGGGGATGCTCCTTAAAGTCGTTGCGCCACTCTAGTTTAACGTGTCAGCTTTTTGCCAACGTTCTCTTGCGTCACTATGGCGCTATCCACTGTAAATTCTTTTTGTCCCCCCCGCCCCCTACAATTCGTGCCGCCTTTGGAAACTGAATGCCAACTTTAATCAGACCCCCTCCCGTGAGTCAATAGTGGTCTACTGCCGTTCGGGTAACGCCTGCTCTTCATTGTGTCCACACGGTGCGTAGATGCTTCTATGTGGCCACCACAGACTCCCAAAAGCAAAATAACATTTCAAGGATAAATGGTTACCCATGCTTCGGGTACGAGGTCGTTTTACAACATTCGAGAATCCCGTAATACACCCTTCAGTTTTCCCTGAATAGTTATGCAGACGATACATCGTGAAGTGTGGTGGTCTCTTTAACCTCCTCTAAATTGGTCTTCAATGTACGCAATGTGGTCAGCTACTGTAGGCTATTTATCGGAATTTCAACTTGGGTGACGGTTGCTAGTGCTGTTGGGTCTCGCCAAAGTTGGTAGGATGCTTGTTCGTTGTCTTGGAAAGCTAAGTATCTACCCTAGCAAACTGTACCTCTGCAGTTGTTAGCTGTGTGGATAGCAATGCTGACACCTCTTCCCACAACTTGCCCTGTTTTCAAAGCAGTAAATGCGCTTATCTTTGTCCTCCTCATCTCCTGCTGTTGTCGTTACTTACGAGGCTCGTTTTGAGATTGTTCTTATCTTCGTGTCAGTTTGGTCGCCAGTGGAGTTGATTTCTTACCCTATATTTTTACGAGGCGCTGTACGTGGAGGACTTTCGTAAACGTGCTTCCGTTCGAACAGACGACCCTGTCGCCTTCTTCGCCCACTTTCTGTTGCTGTATTTCTGAGGAGCTTAAAAAGCTGAAATTTTTAAACTGGAGCATCTGCCACAAAACACACGAGTGACGCCGGGGAGACCCATTGGTGATCCGAACCCCTCGCACTATGTCATGCAGCGGCAGGGTATCAGCGAAACAGGTCTGGACTGTCAGTATGGGAAAGCTTGTAAGATCGCATGTTTTTTTTAATTTTTGCCTTGGCTAATTGCATCCTGGTTGATGTCGCTTAGCATTATTCCTGTGAACGAGCATCTCCTCACAGTTTCAAATAGAGAGTCAAGTTTGAGGATTCTTGCGACCTCTACTGTCAGTGCGCTTTCTATCATAACTCGAAGGTATTCGATTGCCGAGTATTTTGCCTCCCAGGACCGACCGCATGCAGAATTTTCCGCATTCGTTGTAGATCTTTGCACAACTGTGCATGACTGATCACGGTACCCACAACAGGCTTCTCTGTCGATGCGTTTGAACAACGAAAGACTTCGATTGACTCATGACACGCGTTTATCGAGCGCTTTGTCGAGTCTGCGCGAGCCCAGGACTGCTGCCGCGCATGCGTGAAGTGGCAGGCCTCTGTATCAGTCCCTCGCACATTATATCAGCCACTACTCGCCCAATCCCGTTCGGGGATGGATTTAAAAATAAAGTGTTCAAGAGAGGCTTAATTGATTGTGTTGAACGTGAATTTTTCGGTGCGTTGGCCCTTAGCTAAGTTGACCGGCACGCGCTAACCATTATCATCAGGTAGTCAAAAGACTGCGTTAGCCCCTGGCTCGCCTGATAATGGTGAAGTGTGGTGGCTTGGTGGACTGATGGTTTCTCGTAGTCTCCAGGTTCTACGCCTGGCTCCAGGACACCTGTCTATGCATGGTGCCTGTACGTCTGTGGATGAGGCTTATTGAATGACGAGGAGCACTCACCGTGTCTTAATACCAATATGATCTTTTGGTATGGGTATCCGATTTTTGAGCTCAATGCGCAGCTGTGGCCGGAAGCGTTACTGCGACTGCCTATTCCTCCTACTCGAGAACCGGCTAATTTTTCAGTCAGTCTTCGATTAATTCCGCTCCAATTTCCACCTGTAGGCGCACCATGCAGCTCGGGGCTCCTATTGTCCCCAGGCGAGGCTGAGCAAGAGGACAGACCTGTCTGTCCCTAACTGAAAGAAGCCCACCTTGTCGCGTGTCGCATTTAATAGTCTTACCTCTTGTCTGTGCTGATCCCCGCCGACTCTCCTGTCCATCCTTGGTTTCTGCAGTCAACAGTCTGTTTATATCAGACTGGTTTTACTCCCATGTTCCCCTCCCCCTTTCAGCTGTTTGACCGGTGTCTCGCTCCCAACACTATGGGCGACGGAACAGGCTGCGACAACATGACCTGTATCATCGTCCGTTTCGATGATTTGGACAGTCTAGCCACGTGCGCCGTCACACGAACGACAACGAAGGAGGTAGCCTCTGTTCCAGTCAAGTCTCCCAACGCCTCAATCCTGCCCTCACAGCGGAAGCGATCAGAGTCCACAGGTGCCACAGAACCCGCTGTTGCCAGTGCCCTGAACGGTGACTCTGCGATCTCTGCTGGCGCGGACACCGGCCGCAATGGCCCTACTGTAAAACTCAACGGCAGCGGGGATGAGGCCCCTGCGTCTGCAGCCACGGCGGCGTCTTGCGTCATGCCCCCAATACAGAAGAAGCCTCGGACTGAGGCAGAGATCACCACTTCCCCCATTTCTAGAAGCCCGGTTGCGCAACCAGTTAATGGCTCGGCGTAGCCGTCTTCTCTCGCCTCCCCGCCCGCTGTATCTGTGTTTTTTGTCCTTGCCTCCAAGTCTTACCCCTCCCAAACCAGATCACTTCTATCCCCTCATCTTTTTACGTGTAAACGCCCGCGCAAAGATAAGGCGTCGCATTGTTGAAACCCTTGTCCGTCGGCCGTCTCCTCTCCCCAAGCGGGTTCTCTCCCGTTGGAGGGGCCGTATGTATAAAAAATCCAGTCATGCCTTTTTAGATTGTTACTTTTTTCAGACTCCAATCATTTTTCGCTCCAAAAAGGTCTTTCAGGGTGGGGCCATAATTTCTCCTACGACGTGGGTTTGCTTTGAGATCTACTTCTCACAATGTCGCCTTCCCCCTGTTAGCCGGGGAGCAGCAATCCGCTACCGCACTGGCAAGTCTGTCCTGTTGTACTTGGTAGCCAATATCGCATGATTGTCTGGACAGTTTCCGTCGTGGAGTTGGTCTATTTCTTCGGTTCTGTTGGTGACGGAGTTTCTTCAAGGTTGGTAGATTCAGCTGATCAACTCCTTTGTAGCATTTATTAAAACGGCAGTTTTCGAGCGACTCAGAACTACCGGTACTTGCCTCCCGTGTCAATCTACTTCGAGGCACATAGTTCCTCTTGGTACATGTCTTTCACACTACCTCCCTGTCGCTTACGATAGCGCAAAGCAGTAGACATCATCGGCATTTTCTCTTATCGAATTCACTAACTTATGCAAAGTTAAGAATTTCTTCTAGTCCATATCCATTTCCGTTTTAAGCCTGAAAAATGGATGTCAGTTATCTGTTTCTGCATCTACTAGGGAAGGTTTTGATCCGTGCATCTCCCATGGTATTGCGGAATTGGTGAAACAGGAGTAGGTGGCATGGTTGTAACCACAGTTGTTCATGCGGACCATCCGTCCGGGTTGCAAGCACCCCGTTTGGTTGTGAAGGGGTATGGATAGGGCAACTAGCAACTTGGGAATGTTTTGGCCTGGTTTCTGGACTTGGGAGCTAGGGGAGTCTGGTTTTTGTGATAGTTGGTGGCGTGATCGTATGTATGTCGCCTGGTACGTTAATATAGGCGGTGAATAAGGCTCAGGATCTGCTGCCGCCGGTGTAGTGCCCCCTGGTTGGATCTCACTGTGCAGAGTCAATCGATCTCATGTGAACATATTAATTCCTCCAGAGTTGTGGCTGGTTTATCGGCGCGTCCAGTTTCTACAATGGGAACATTACAATCTCCCTTGAAGGGCATTGAATCGCGATCCATCATGCACAGCTTCTTATGTGGGGGTGACGGAGTGACAAAAAGGAGAAACTGTTAGAAAACGACGAAGGAAGGAAGGGATCACAATCGGGGAGAAATGGGTATTTATATGCCTGCTCATTGGTAGTCGCATTTTGGGTCTATCAGGCAGTGGCCTGTGGCTAAGCAGCCGCAGTCAAAATTAAGTTAGCAGAATTAAAAGTAACTGTCGCGACTTAACCAACCGGCCATTACAGCATGACTTGTCTAAATAAATTGCCTTCAAGTCTATGCAGATTCCTGGGAGCCCAGTATTGGGATTCGAGATATAGTGTGGGTTTGAAAAATAAGTGAGATTATGGCGTGATCGGTAGTGAGGCCTTCTATGGCCATCTAAAAAGGACACGAGAATGCGAACCGCACTGCGCGCCTTCCGGTAAATTTCCGGGAGGGTAGGCATACCCGTGTGTTCAGGCTAACACTAATCCTAGCATAAAACTAAACGCTCACCTTAATTTTAACCCTTAACCGTACAGTTAACATGATATTAACCTTAGCCCAATCATGGCCCTAACCCCAACTCTGGCCTTAACCTCAAACGTGAACTTAACCCTCCCCTTAATCCTAAACATAATTTCCTCGGAATTTAGCGCAAAGCCACGTGCATCGTGGATAGTCTCTTTTTCCTAGTCCTGTTGAGGCGGCCATACAAGACCTTACCACGTGATCTTCTGGGTGATGACCAGTGGCCTCTGGAAACCTAATAGGTTTGGCGTTGTTACGACTCACGCCGAGCCTTGCTACGGCCGTCTAGCTTCCGTCAACACGATCGATGAAAGCCCAAAGGTCACGGCGATGACTTGTGCTGCGTTGGTCAGAGGACGTCATCCTCGGCCCCTGCTTTCACTGCCCAATTTGGTTAACCAACATCACAACCGCAGAGTACTCGAAGCCACCTGGAAGCCGGATAGGTCTCGGCTTTCATCGACCGTGTTGACAGTCAAATGCAATTGATAAGGCGGGAGAGATCGGCAAAAGCTGCTTCCTTGAAAACTGACGTTCGGTTATCTCATTGTCGATGTGGGCAGCACTGGCTGGCTTCGTGGAATTTTTGCAGCTAACTCGAGACGAGACCTATCCAGCTTCCAGGCGGCTTCTATGTGCCGATCCGTAGCCCAACAGTAACCGGACTCCATTCGGTGCGAATTGTCGTAAGGCCGCATTGGAAGGTAGTCATTTCAACGTAACCCTCCGATGGGTGAACTAAGCCATTTGTGCACCTGATGTTATGGCGAGCAAAAGTCGTGCAAAATCGGCCATTTCCAGGACTGGGTCAGATCGGTTGCTGTGAGCAGTCCAGTATGCGGTCTCCGCATTTTTCTTGATGAATGCTCACCGTTTGTTAACGGAACTCACTCGTCCCGTTCTGCCTTCGAGCGCATTGTCGTGCGCCGCCAGTGGCAGCATAGTGACTAGTAGCAGAAGAGGCAGTTGAACAATGCCATTTCTGACTCATTAGCCGACATCAGCTAGCCATACCTAACTCAAGGTCGTGCCCTACTTGAGGCTCAAACCCGCGACCTGTTGCTCAGAAGTTTAAAGCTCGAGTCATTGAGCCACGAAATATTTGTCTTGCCGGTTTAGATCGGGAATATGAACATTTGAGTCTTGGATGGGCACTACCGGAGTTGGGTATGACTGGATAATGACAGCTAATGAGCCAGAAATGGCCATTTCAGCGTCTTTGTCGGCATTTTTCATCTGGACTTAGTCTCACGCAGGAGCTACTAGCCGCAATGCGGCTACTGTGTCTCTGCGCCTGTTTACGCGTACCTAAGCTGAAGTATAGGTTCCTCCACCTGTGGTCTGCGCATTTTTAGGCGCCGTACGTGTACTGAAAGCAACGGATCACACTGAATGCTCTTGCCATCGCTTCAATTAAGCCCCCATTCGCAAACGTAGAGTAATCACAATGCAGCTTGTCAAACGTACTCGTCAATTGCACCTTATACACTTGGTATTCCATGCTGCCTAGGAAAGTAGTTGCTACCCTGCACCGTCTATTGAATCCTTCAAATAACCTTGAATAGCGTGCTACTGCTTGCCAGTTGCGCACTGACGCCTGCATTTGCTAGCAGGTTCACGCTGCTGACGAACACCCGCGACTCACGCGCCCTTGACAGTTTTGGTGTCGCCGCACCGTCCTGCGCCTTTAGCTCACCATGCACACACCCGACAGGTGGAAATTGCAACCAACTCTCACCACCCCGCCCCCCCCCCCCCCCCCCCCCCCCCCTGCGCCTGAGGGTGCCTATCACCCTTAAGTGTGAAGACGGTCGTGATCGCTTACACCCACTCGAAGAACTTACATGCATCTCAGCATGCACGACAAACACCTGAAGGACTTTGAGAAAGTCGAGGAGGCAAAAAGGTACAGCTGAAGACGGTGACGTGGAAGTGGTGGTCGTGGTGACACGAGCTGTTGGTGGCGTATGCACACATGACTCGCAGTGGATAGAATGCGGCGAAGGTCGGTTCCCACATAGGAAAACCTGTGTTTGAGGAATAAAAAAGCGGCAAACCAGTAATGACAGTGCTGTCACGCCTTTCTCGAGCATAAAGTTGATGAACACAAGATTGGCTAGCAAGTAATTATATGCCTTCTCTAAAATATATTTGACTTTAGAAGGGCTTAGAAATCAATGAAAAATTAATACTTATTAGGCAGTTATTTATTTATCGAGCGTGGTTTTTGCAGGTGGCTGAAAAGACGTGCATTCAAATCCGGCATTCTGGCGTTTCGGAAGTATAATCGGATTATGTCGCATGCTGATAAGTATTACAATCTTTCTTATCAAAATTGAACTTTTGAAATTCGGTTAACATTTCATGAGACTAATCACTCACTGTATGCCTAAACATATTTCGAAAGTCCACGAGCAATCGTCGTGGCTTCGCAGTCCAATTCGGTGGACTACCTTTAGAAAGAGATACGCGTTTGGAACACACAGTCTGTTGAGGTGAGATAGTTGGCAACAAGGAATATGCCCAGGTCAAAACTCGTGGGGAGAGAGAGAGAGAGAGCCTCAACAACGAAGGGGCGTACAAGTGGCTTGGTGGTCGACAGTAGTGACATTTCCAAGTTCCACCATCGTTGCTGTTTGCCAGTGCGAGGTGTAATCCTTAGTCGGAGGCAGATGTGGTTGCTGCCACACCTCGGCGTCAAACTGTCGCCACACCGGGTCTGAGTCACGTGCAGCGCCGACATGCGGTTACGTTACGCGGATTGAAGATGATACGGGCAAACAGCTGAGCTGAAGACCTTGCGAAGAGCAGACTGTTGCGGGCTAGTTGATGAACGCTCACCGATCGTTACTGGATCTCACCTGTCCCACTCTGGCTTAGGGCACATTCTCGGGTCCCCCAGCAACCGTAAATCGGTCGGCAGTAGTAGAGGCAGATTACCAATACCGACAAAGATAAGGGAGACTGGAATGGCCACTTCTGACGCATCAGTCGTCATCAGCCAGTCATACCCAACCCCAGGTGGTGCCCCACCCGAGACTCGAAACCGGCAAGACAACGAGCCCGTGGCTCAATGGTTAGAGCACTGAACTTCGGATCAAAAGATCTCGGGTTCCAGCCTCGGGTGGGGCACAACCTGCGATTGGGTATGACTGGCTGATGACGGCTAATGAGCCAGAAATGGTCATTCAAGTCTCCGTAGTCATTGTCATCATTGTCAATCTATTACTGGTCCATCAACGGCGGGAGGCCAACATCTTACCGCACAGAGAATTTTGTTTTTGTCAGTCGTGCTGGCGCCGCTCCTGCTTGATGGTGGGGTTAGGAGCTGGGGTGTATGGAGACATAGAGGACGAGCGTCAGTGAGTGAAGTTTGACCGTCTTACGGCGGCCTATCAACATGAAGCTCCCCAAACACAGTGAATCCTTCCAGAATCTGACTCTCGCGTAGCAACGAACAACCGGTTATCAAAGGTGGTACCATTAGGGTAAATAGGGACCGGAATACCCAGTTCTTGGCTGCTTTCAACCGCTAGTCCCTTTGACGTTGACAGCCATCATTATGATGCCCAGCGCCTTTGTTCAAAGTCCCATTACGTCAAGGTCATCCGCCGCCCGGTTAGCGGTTCCCGACGCGCAGGCCTCGCTGCAGTCTGACCGTCAGCAGCATACGCCCATTCACGCAGTCACAGCCCTCCCTGCCGCTTTGTACACAAGGCACTCGGACTTGTTTCAAAAAGCAACTGACAGCTCAGTTTTGCGTTCTTTCATGCATTTCTGGACACCACCACAGCAAGGACCGGGTTGGATTGCGTTAGACCAACCTTTGCAAAGACCCAGCGTACAGAGTCCCTCCAATCAGTTGCCGCAAGAAGTCTCCTCAGGCGAGTGTGTGACCGTATCCATCGTCAAGATTCTTAGACCCCGTGTCACCTGTAACCAATCAGTGAGTGAGTCACGTTGATTGGCTGGTACCGAGACGCAGGCGGATCTAGCATGTAATCGCCCAGACGCGTGAGGCGGACAGGAAGGCGTGAGTAAACGATTGTGCTGACGACCACGGGAATGGACTGCCACAGGGAACATCATCGTTGCATCTACTTTACCTCCCTCTAGTAAGTAGGGGGAGAACACGCATTTAAAAAAAAGGTTATTCCCACTTTTACTAGAGGATTTCGGCAGATTTGAATAAATCATTTGACCCACTTGTTAAAAACTCGGCGGCCTATGTGGGATTCGAACCCATGCCAGCACGCTTTCCCCTGGCTGGCGTGGGTTCGAATCCCATCGAGGCCACTGATTTTTTCCCAAGTGGGTCAAATTAATTTCCCCTTTTTTCCTTTCATATCCCGTAAGGCTGGGGGGCTGTTGACAGAATCTATCAGATTGCATCACCAAAAATGCAAGAAATGCCACGACGCCCCGTTTTCACTAAACACTGCCTATGCCATCGGATTGGCGTCACGGAGTACAGTTACACCGTTTTTGCTCGGTAGAATAGCGAAATGCGGAAAAGATTCTACCGATTCGCAAAATATATACTTACCCAATCATAGAAGTGGATCGAGAAAGGAACTGTCTAGGTCTCCTACTGTCCCCAATTGTCATTGGTGCATTCGATCCATTCCTGCAAATGGACTCAATGACTAACGATCAAATGACAGTTCGACCTTCTCAAGAGATGACGGCAACCGCTGCTCCACGAGGTGGCCCAACAGCTGGGACTTGCACAGTATCTTCAACACTCTCGCTGCCCCTCAACTACCTGGCTCCTTTGACTGCCAATCAACTGATGCTGAGATTGAGAGAGGTGGCTAACAGAGCCAAATTTTTGATGGTTGACGTGTTCTTGTGTGGTGTAGGTGCTGGTGAGGAGGTCTGTGATATGGCCAGCGGTGCTCTCCCACAGGTTTTCCTGGAGGCGCATGTGGCCGAATAGGCCCACGCGGTGCGTGAATGGGCGTGGGCAGTGCGGACGGTTTAGGCGGGTGCGGAGAGTGTATGTTGGTGCTCCTGGTACTGTTTGCTTATCTCGGCGTGATGGATTCACAAGTGACCGACCAGGCAATGAGGACAGGCTGGGATGAGTCCCATTGCTGGTGTAAGGAGTGGTGATGGTGGTCGTCGTCGTCGTCATGGACACCGTGAGGGTTGAGCAGAGGTGGAGCTATGGGATTCTGTGGAGGCAGCAGTTAGGACTCAGATTTTTTTCGCATTGTATTCGAAGATGTCTAACCAGGCCGATTCACGTACCGAATGTTCGTTGGGCATGCTGCAGGATGGTGAGTTTTGGTGAAAGATGTTGGATTAGAGGCGCCTTTAAATTGGGAACTACCTTTGTGACTTTTGTAAGAAAATCCGGTTTGCTCTGTAGATTGCCATCTCAGTCTCCACTGTCTTTCTACATGCCCGTCGGTCCTGTGCGAGGCTCTCCCAGGTCTCCTCGTTGACTTGCAAGAACCTCAAAGAACTCTTCCAGGTGTCCTTAAAGTGTCGCTTTTGCCCTCCTTGTCGCAGAAGAGTCGCTTAGCTCATCGCTTGCCGTTCATCCTCGCGAAGTACCTTCTCCCAAGTGCTAATTATTACCCAAATCTTAACCATAACCGTTATCTTAACCCTAACTCTACCCCTAGCCATAACTCTATCTCTAACCTTGCTTTACCGTACAACTAACCGTAACCTCATGTTCTCAGGAATTTAGTGTTACGAAGCGTTCAATCTCCTGGCGAATGCAAGCCAATTAAGATGCCGGTAGTGCATGATTGACAACTTATTGATGGTAAACTATAGAAAGATATCCATCGTATCTTCAATCTCTCAAATCTCTTCGTTCTCATGGCAAACATCAATGGCCGAGAGGATGCTGAATGTTCAGCGACTCCTGTCGCTCTGCGTTGCTGTGGCCTGTGAAAGACCAAATGACAACACAGAGGAACTGGCCTCTATATGCCTTTTATTTACAGGCTCCACTTCCTGTCTATTAGCAAGACATCCCAACAGCGTCTTCAGATAGTCTCATCGAACGGTTGACACTTGTTGGTGCCAAGGTTCGTCGGTGATCTGCTGCAAGTACCTTCAGGCCCCTTCGAGAAAGCAAGTCAGTCAGAGACTAGAGGCGACGGTCTTCTCTCACCCGAGGCGAATTTTCGATGCCTAGAATGTCCGACTCTCGGACGCTTTCTTAGCGACACCGGGACTCCACTCCCGCAGACCGCCGCTACGTCGGTGCCGCTATTATTTCCCCTCTGTCGACCGTTCCTGCATCAAACTTGGCGTAGGTCTTTGTGATCCGTTCTTGTGGATCCTAGCCAGTGTTAATGCTTCCAGTGCGATCCGCGGCTTTGAATTCGTAATCCAACAGTAATCCTGTGAACTGCCAGCGAGCCAATTTACTCAACCTGACAGCTGGCATGACAGTCCGTAGTATGAGCCCCGTCACAACTTCGTACCGGTTCTCTGTTTTATGCACATAAATCCTTTGCACTTATTGGTAGTTCATCCTGCAACACCCCCTAGCATAACCAATCATCAAATTCGCAATCCAACATGCCGTTGCGCACCAGCTTCAAAATCTAGGGCCGTTAAAGCACGACGTTCGATAAGGGGCAGTTGTCCCCCAAATAAAAAGTGGATCAGACAGACATTCGAAGCCATAAAGAGGCCCGGTCGCGACTCGGAAGGAAAGAAGTGTTGGGAGGATGTTGAAGTCCGTACAGGAATACTAACGAAAAAATATTGGAAGAAGTTAGCAGCCAGATGAGGGCACACGTCCAGGGCCGAGAGACCGGTGTCACGAGTGTGAACTGGGGAGTTGTCACAGTGCCTTTTTAAGAGACAAAATGTTCATAGTTGATTACAATGAACAACTTTGGAACTGACAGAAAAGATGCGGGTAGTGTGATTTCTAAACTGCAAGGCTTCTCTTTGTGTTTTGCAACCGAGTGTGGAGAAGCCTCTTCAACACCGACGCTGGATCCGGTGGACATTGTCCCTCCAAACTCCCATCTCGACTACATTCCTATCCTCCTTTGATGTTTTGAACTGTTAAATATTTGTCAAGACTCTTACCTCACCCTGTTGTCTCATTCATCCGTCCCGCAGTACATCGCTCTCGCACTATAAGCTATTCTTTGTCGTGAATATTGTCGCCTGTTGGAATATTGTGTAATCGTACGATGGTGGAGAAAGCAAAAGCCGTTCCTCCAGGAAATACTGAACCAGCGGTTTCCCCATCCGATCCTCTCAAGACAACGTTCACGGAATCAGAGATAACAAGTTCTATAAAACAAGTAAACGATCCACCAACTACGCCTTGAGCGGGGGGGTGTGAAGTGGAGATCCGGCCGTTTTACCGTGGTGCGTATTGCCTGTTAAAGGAGTTTGCCTAAAAGTTCATGAATCTCAGTATGAACAGAGCCCTGGATCACTGAGATATTTGAAATGATACAAAGCAAACCGATATTAAAACAAAGCGGTTTATTGGTAACGATACAAAAGTGCAAACTTAACAGGAAAACGATATAAATGCAGGGCAATATCGAAGAATACGAACTTATCGGGAATTCATAGACGAAGGGTTGTTGGCACAATAACACAAGAAAGTTGTTTTTTTTTAAAAATTGAATGTCAGTTGAGTTAACTATTGATTAAATCAACGCGGGTCAGTTGTTCGTCGGTTAAACGAGAGCACACCTGAGATGGCCTCGAAGATTAGTCAGTTTGTACAGTCGTGATTGGCCTTGATGATTGGTCAATTTGTACAGTCGTGATTGGCTGAGAACCAGACTGCCACTGGTGCGCACGTGCAAGTACTCGCAAGGGGCTCACCGTTGTAACTGGCGTCCGAAATGGGGTCACTGCAAGCCTTTTACTGCAGCAGGGGGCTACAAGGCCTGTTAAAGTACAAGGCTCAACAAGGACAAGCTTTTCTGAGTCAGATATTGTGATGGCATCACGCGGATATATTTTACATAACTAGTTACTTACGTTTTTTAGTAGGCGTGACTTTGTTTTCTAATTCTAACAGATGTTCGATTTTTTCGTTTCCGCTGTCCTTCGTCTTTGGCAGTTTCGGCTTCCTCTTACGTTGGATCTTACTTCGAGCTATCTCATTGCCCACACAAGCTCCTTTGGTAAAGGAAGACTACGCGATGACCTTATTTTTCGAGATACATAGGCCGTTTGGGCTCCCTCTTACGTTCTTCGTATAAATCAGATTAAGTTATTTGCTAGCAAGCTGCAATTGACTTTCCTTTTCAGTTGTTCCGTCATCACCTTCTAATTTGGTGGTTGACCAGATAGACTTCGGCTAAATTTAAGGACAGTTGGCAGGAAGCCCGCATTCTGATATTTCTCTATGAACTGTTCCGACTTCATAGATTCCAGTATCTCTTCTGTTTTGCTCATTGAGACTGCTTAATGTTTTGTTCTTTTAATATCACCTTCTGTCGTTGGCCTATAATTTATAGAGAAAAAAATAGGCTTTGAGTTCAATACCTCTTAGAAAGTTCTCGCTATCCCTTTCTATTTCTTGCGCTGGAGTTTTTCAGAAATTGTTCAGATTTCTCGATAAATTTATTACATTTTGCATACAGTTTTGTACATTGATTGACATTATCTTCCTAAAGCCTCTTCATTTCTTCGTTTTTAAAATAAACTTTTACTCGTCTATTATGTGACATGATCTTTCTTTAGTTTATATATTTAATCAAATGCTTGCACACTCATATTTCTCTTATTTTTCATTCGATTGTATTTGCTTTGCTGCGATATTGTTCTCGTTCATCTGCGTAGTCCTTGTTTACTTGTCGAAGTCGCAGTTTTGGCACTCAGTTGTCTCGTTTTTGATTGGTTCCATACACCATTGATTTCTGATCTCTTCCAACTCTTCCTCGTGGCAGTTTATTCAATCATCTACAATTTATTCATATCAGTTTCTACTTTTTATTTATCGCGCACGTTCTCGTTGCTATATTTAACTTTTTTAAAATATATTTCACATAAATGTAATTGAAAAAGAATAATAGAACACCTCCCAGCATAACTGAGCAAAGGGGAAGTCAAGAGCATAGATAGCGCCATCCTTGCAAATCTTGTTGACACCGGACATAGTGTGGACCCCAGCGAATATTTCCGTGTAATTTATAAGGTCCCACCAAACTACCCCAAGCCACTGGGTCAACGTCTACTAGCAGCATCAGAAGTGACTGCCATTAGGTTGAAAAAGCCGGACTTGTGCGCACAAAAGAACCTCGAACAAGCTCCACACTTAGTTTGACCAACAGTCGCTTAACTGCATGCATTCCCCCGCGCATCTCTGTTCTCTCCTTTCCCCTAGAATGGCTCTACCAAGCACTGTTTCGTATAATCCCTCCCATATGCACACCTCTCACAAAACCTACACAAACGGTCGAAGTATGTAAAACATTACTAGACAACTTAGAGAAAAATGGGCAAATCAATTCGTACAGGATGATATTTTCATAATCACATCGTTGACTTATCAGGTACCCTTATGCGATTGAACTTCACGACTGACTTACCGAGAACAACAGACAGCACCAACGCCAGTCCAAAAGTTAAACCTGACAACGGATTTGGTTATATTTATATAAAGCTAAGAGCATTTGATGGACCAATTTCTTAATACCTATATCCATGTCGGTCTGTGATTGAATTTCCTAAGGGTGTTCCATATTCGCTTGAAAATGGCCTTATTTTGTCCTTGGAATTTACTGTTTTTAGCTGTTTCTGCAGCGCTGGCATCTGCTGGACTATGTTCTCGTCCGGAGACGAGATTAACAGGACGTGCTGATAACCAAGGCGATCCGCGATGGTGTGACAGATCACCGCCTCGGCATCTCCCAGATGAGGCTCCGACTGCAACCCCGACGAAGGCCCCAAGGTAAGAGGCCACCAGGTAAGAGGCCACCAGGTAAGTTAAATACTATTTTATTAAATTTGCCTGCTCACTGTTTTGATTTCTGCAACCGAATAACCGAGAAACTGGAGGACCTCCATGCTCCAGCTGATAATGCTACCGTGGAGACACGATGGTGTGAACTGCGAAATGTCATCCAGTCCACCGCCCTCGAAATCCTCGGACGCCGACGCCATCAACACCAGGACTGGTTTGATGACATTAACGTCAACATCAGCAAATTACTTGCGGTGAAGAACGGACTATACAAAGCCTACATGGACCTTCGGACTGACAATACCAAAGCAGCCTTCTTCAGATGCCGGCGCCTTGTACAGCAACGGCTGCGGGAGATGCAGGATGCCTGGATGATCCGAAAGGCTGAGGAAATCCAGGGGTATGCGGACCGCAATGAAATGAAAAATTTCTTCAAAGCCATCAAGGCCATCTACGGTCCGTGTAACAAGGGGACAGCACCACTGCTCAGCTCTGACGGCACAACACTGCTGACAGATAAATTGCAAATACTGAAGCGCTGGGCCGAGCACTTCAGAAGTGTCCTTAATTGCTCATCAACCATCTCCGATGCTGCCATTGACCGGCTCCCTCAAGTGGACACCAACAATGACCTGGATCTGCCGCCTTCCCTACCAGAAATTATCCGGGCCGTGCAGCAGATTTCCAGCGGTAGATCACCGGGATCCGACGCAATCACACCGGAAGTCTACAAGCACGGTGGGCCCCGGCTGATGGCAGAACTCACAACACTCTTCCAGGAGATGTGGCGCCAAGGACAAGTTCCTCAGGATTTCAAAGACGCGACCATCGTCCATCTCTACAAACGGAAGGGCAACCGGCAACTCTGTGATAATCACAGAGGCATCTCGTTGCTCAAAATCGACGGGAAGATCTTTACCCGTATCCTTCTCAATCGTCTGAACGGTCACCTAGAGCAGGGCCTGCTCCTGGAAAGCCAATGTGGCTTCCGCCGACAGCGCGGAACAACTGATATGATCTTTGCCGCCCGCCAGCTACAAGAGAAGTGCCAGGAGATGTGAACTCACCTATACACTACCTTCGTGGATCTGACGTGAGCCTTTGAAACGGTGAATCGCGACGGACTGTGGAAAATCATGCAGAAATTTAGCTGTCCTGAGCGGTTCACGCACATGGCGCGTCAGCTTCATGACGAGATGACGGCGCGCGTCACTGACAACGGGATGGTATCCGAAGCATTCGCAGTGACAAACGGAGTGAAGCAGGACTGCGTACGGGCCCCCACCCTCTTCAGTCTCACGTTCTTGGCTATGCTGATGAACACCTACCGTGATGAGCAGCCTGGTTTCCGCATCGCCTACAGAACTGACGGGCACCTTCTCAACAGTCGGCGTATGCAGGCTCCAAACCGCGTGTCTACGACTACAGTCCATGACTTGCTCTTCGTGGACGACTGCGCCCTTAACACCGTGATGGAGGAGGACATGCAAAAGGAGCATGGACCTCTTCGCCGCAGGCTGCACCAATTTTTGATTAACAATCAGTACAGCCAAAACGGTTGTCATGCTACAGCCGCCACCCAGCGCGTAATACAATGCTCCTCGAATCAATGTCAACGGTGCTCAACTCAAAAAGGGGAAACCTTCGCTTATCTAGGAAGCACGCTATCACGCAACACGAGAATAGATTACGAGGTCGCCCAACGGATCTCCAAAGCTAGTCAGGCCTTCGACCGGCAACAGGCCTCCGTATGGAATCGCCACGGTATTCAGCTGAACACCAAACTGAAGATGTACAAGGCCATCGTCTTGACAACACTCCTTTACGGAGCGAAAACCTGGACCGTCTACTCGAACCAAGCCAAGAAGCTGAATCACTTTTATCTCTGAAGCTGAGATGGTAAGACAGGATCCCGGACACGGAAGTCCTGGAGCGGACCGGAATCCTCAGCATCCACGCCATGCTGAGGCAAGTGCAACTGCGATGGACGACGAGCGACTACCCAAACTACTTTTCTACGGAGATGTCGCTACGGGTTCTCGCCGGCAGGGAGGTCAAAAACGACGCTACAAGGACACTTTGAAGAAATCGCTGAAGCAACTGCAAATCAACCCGGCGACCTGGGAGGACCTCGCCCAGGATAGACCGGCATGGAGAAGATCCGTGAAGACTGGTTTAGCAATCTATGAGGCCAACCAGATCGCGGCCGCCAAGGCCAAAAGAGCAGCACGAAAGTCACCAGCGCCCCGGACCAACATTGTCGATGCCCAGGCCCTGCCAACATGCCCACGCTGTCAACACATCTTCCGCGCGAGAATCGGCCTTGTTGGACATCTTCGGACGCAATGCACCAATAATCCTACAATTCCAATTTCTACGTCAAATTCTGCCAACCCTCCTTTTGACTTCCCTACCCTCACTCCTGGCATCAGTTCCATTACTCCCACCATCATAGAAACCACATCCCTCTACTCATCGCCTGTTACCCCCACCACCGCAACCACCACCGCCTTCATTACCACCACCACCACTACCATTAGCGATGGGGAATCTCTCCTAAGCTGTCCGCAATGCGACCGCACGTTCACCTCACGCATCGGCCTGATCAGTCACTTGCGAATCCATCGTACAGAGACTGGTGAGCCAGTGCCCGGAGCACCAACACACAGCAGAGATCGCCGCCTCCGCTGCCCTCACAGTCCTCGCGCATTCACCCATAGCATGGGTCTATTCGGTCACATGCGCATCAATGACAGCGGAATTCACCATAATGCCGACAACACCGATACACCATCCGCTCCTGCAATTCTTAGCGCCAATGCCATTCCCCGCTTCCATGAATGACTTCCCTTCAGCCTTTACCGATTTATCCCGCCCACACTGCGCCCGCAACTTCGATTCACGCATCGGCCAGGTCGGTCACCTGCGAATCCATCGCACGGAGGCTGGTGAACCAGTGTTTGGGGCTCCGACGCGCCCGCCTTCACTGACCTCTCTGCTCCCGTACATTTACACACCGCATGGGCCTATTAGGACACATGCGCCTCCACGACAACCCTGCGGTAAAACCATCAGAGGCTAAGCCATATTAGCGCACACTTCATGCACCGATTCATAGACCACACACTCACCATCATCATGTATCCGTGAATATCCTTGTTTCCTAGAAACAATGGCTTGGAAGGATGCCAATCTGACGCTAACACCAGACCACGCCGTCAGCCCAGTGAATTTGCTGTGTGTGCGTGGCCAGGTCATGCTGTTGCGCGCGAAGACGGGTACGCCGACCCGTCAGCCAATGCGCCCATGCCCCATCAGACCACTGACCGGCTCTGACGGCAGTCTGATTGTGGGAATGGGGGAGAGTGAGGTCGACGGCTCAGCGCATTTTCCTCACTATAAACAATCTGACGCGCTTGAAACTATCACGGTGCGCTAAAAGCCGTGGCTCGGAAGGTTGCCAACTGATGGGATAACTCGGACCGCCTGGTCAGCCCAATCGTGTGTTTTGTGTTTAGTGGCTGACTGGCGGACTGAGAGTCAGACTGCAATGGCTCCTTCTTAATGTGGCCTTTATGGCACTCCCACTCTGTGGGATCCGAGCCAGGTGTGGTGGTACGCCCAGGGGCGTCTCCGGCCGCGCCAACCACCTGCGCTCTCTCCCATCTCCGGTCTTCTTGACTCTGTCTTGACACCGGGCTCAGGTGGGGGGGGGGAGGAGAGAGTGAGTTAGCTGCAGTGCAAGGCTACGATCACTTAAAACGAATTCTCGCGTAAGTCACCGTCCCTGCACCACCTGGTGTGGAGCATACGGTGGACCTCGTCGAAATCGACGGTCGAACTGTCGTAACTAATTCATTTTTCATTGCGTACTTGCGCAAGCATTCAAATTGCTTTACCCAACAGTATTCTTAGTTAAAATTTAGGATTTTACTAAACTCAGTAGGCGCTTCTGGTAAATTTGTTTAGATTAAAGTCCTTTCTGATGTATGATTAAGATGGATTCAGTGCCAACTGTTGACGTTCATTCTACGCCTATAAAGTTTCCCATACGCTGTTGTACTCCAAGTCAGCAAGTCAATTCTGGTGAACGTAAAAATCCACTTGTATTTTGTCTTACACTATAGTCATCCTTCTTTCTTAGATAGGACCAAACGTTACTGTCGTAATTAGGAATTGTCAAGTGTTTGCTTTCAAGCTAACACTAAGTCGCAAGGAATTATGACGGCTGCGAGATCATCATCCTTTCCTTTAACACTAAAATTTATTCCCGCACGCATCATTATGCACAACCAATTTAGCATGTTCTCGTTAGTGAGGACTTTGCAGGACCATCTGCTGCGCGACCGAGAACATGTACACCTCTTACACAACACACTTAAACACACACACGTTCCATCGTTTCCCTATAAATGTACTGGCCTGAAGAGAAGTTATCGAAAGCAGCGTGCATACTCGCCAAATCGTCTTTTGAATCTTTTAATGGGAATTTGTGCAATTTTAAAACAGTCCAAAGATTCCACGGCGTTTAAGGCACTCCATGGGTACCTGCATTGCAACACCAAACATTTATAGGTGAAAATACTGGCCAATTTTATTAGGGACTGTATTGGAAGAAATGAATACCCAAATCAATACTGGAGAGCGCTCAGGCGTAGTCATACAGTTATCACCACGGAAACCCTTAGGTGATACGCTGAGAACCAACTGGAAAGCACTTGAATAAAGATAGAATAACTAGAGCGTCACGTGTGTCAACATGCTGTCGTTCTGGGTAACCTGAGAGAAGACGAAAGACAAGAATTTAGCAGCTATACTAAAACGATAATAAGAAAACATGGAGGCGCAAAAAGATCGTCACTTCTTCAAAGGATACAAAAATAATGCCAGAATCACGTTTTCCAAAAGATCCCAATCGGTACGTTCACAACCATTCCTCTATGCCACTCGATAAAACGTTGCTCGAAGCATTATCCCTAGGTCCAAAATTCTGCTTGCTTCCTCGAAAGCTTAGTAAATTATAGTTAGAAAACCAATTCGAGAATCTCTGGAACCAAACTTACGACCTAAAGCCCGTCTCCGCAAGGAGTGTTCAACACTTAAAATGAATGATATTGAATTCTTGTTATCCGAACTTGAACAAGAGACCGCAAATTCGGGGATTGCCAACAAAAGCACACGTAGAGAAGTTAAAACAGCTTCAAGAGAACCAAGACATCATGATAACAAGACCGGATAAAGGAACAAACATCATTATAATGAACAGATCAGACTATGTAACGAAGATGTACTCCATAATATCCGAGCAAAAGAAATTCAGGGAAGTAAAAAAGGATTGCACCGATAAAGTAGAAGCACAATTTACTGACTGCTTAAAAAGACTCCATACAGGTGGTTTTCTAAGCGATCGTGACCTCGAACACCTCAGACCAGTAGGTACACACATCCCTCGACTGTATGGTCTACCGAAGATGCGCAAGGAAGGCTTGCTACTTCGCCCGATCTTTGGACATTCGAAACTCTCCTTATCATGCGATAACAAAGTGGTTAGCAGAGAAACTAAAGCCTGTACCTCAGCTAGTGCCACGTGGCTACAGAGAAGCCTTCGAATTTATTGAAGACATCAAAGATCTTTAACTTAAACGGCATGAGGATGCCATATTTGGACGTCTCATCAATTTTTAAAAACGTCCATGTCACTGAGACAGTCGATTACCTCTGTCAATTCCTATTGATCAATGAGCAAGAAACAGGAATACCGACTGAAATAATTATAACTATGATGCACGTTAAATGTGCAGTTCCTTTTTGACAACCAGCTATACAGACAAATAGACGGCGTTGCTATGGGCTCGCCACTTGGACCTCTCTTAGTCGAGGTCTTTATAGGCAAGCTGGAGAAATGCCAGATAACAGAAACGATCAGTAAGATAACACAACGACATCTTTGCAATAGTCACAGAAGAAACAAATGTAGACGAACTATTAAACACTGTAAACCAAGCACATCCGTCGATCAACTTCACGATGGAGATGGAAAGAGTAGGTTCACTCCATTTTAGACGTCCTTCTAAACAGAAGACCTGACGGCAGCATCGGAAGGAGCGTTTATCGAAATGAAACCGGGTCTGGGCAATATATGAACTTTGGCAGTTTCGTACCTCTCCAACAGAAACACAATATAGTCCGTTACTTAGCGCAAATCGCTAGACAAATTTGCTCGGCACATAGTATCGAAGAGGAGCATGGGAAGATCCAGAACCTACTCCGAGAGAACGGATACCCTGATCTGTTTATTACAAAGCTTTTTGTCGCAAGGCCGGTGAAACCTACCAAGCATACCCTGGAAAAAAACTCTTTACCTCAAAGTGCCCTTTTAAGGGGATGCGGCTACTGAACTCCTGAAATGGTGCCCAAGCCAAGCCGTTACAGAAACTTTCCCAGTAGCGAGATTTCAGATAGTGCTCGCAACCAACCCTCTTCTACGAGGCAAAGGTAAGGATAAGTTGCTAGCTCAGACCACCTCTATGTGCATTTACTCATTTACTTGCTTCTGCGGAGCAGGTTATATTGGTGGCACGAGTCGACGCCTATCAAAAAAGAATAAGAGAACACCTCCCAGCACGGTTGAACAAAGGGGAAGTTCAAAGCATAAAACGCGCCATCCTTGCACATCTTGTTGACACCAGGCATAGTGTGGACCCCAGCAAATCTTTTCGTGTAATTTATAAGGTCCCACCAAACTACCCCAAGCCACTGGGTCAACGTCTACTAGCAGCATCAGAAGTGAATGCCATTAGGTTGAAAAAGCCGGACTTGTGCGCACAAAAGAACCTCGTACAAGCTCCACACTTAGCTTAGCCAACGGCCGCTTAGCTGCATGCATCTCCCGCGCCATCTCTGTCCTCCCCTTCTCCTAGAACGGCTCTACCAAACACTTACTGCCGCCTATCACATTGTCTCTTATCACCCTCCCCCTATGCACATTCATCAGATAACCCACACAAATGGACGAACATGATCGATTTCATGTTTTACTGGCCTGAAGAGAAGTTATGGAAAGCAGCGCATATGCTCGCCAAGTCATATTTTTTCCAATTCGTCATAGTTATCTTCCGGCCTTGCATTAAGGGAACCACGCCGCTGCTCGTCTCCCATGGCACAACCATTCTCACAGGAAAATTGCGAATTCTGAAGCGCTGGGCTGAGCCCTTCATAAGTATGCCCAACCGCCCATCAACAATCTTCGACGCTGCCCATCGACCGGCTCCCCTAAGTGGGGTAATGACCCGACTCCGTACGCCTGTTGCAAAGATGAACCTCTCGAGGGTATGCACATAACGCATCAGTGACTGCCGGGCCCTTGCCAATCCCGGCTGTCCAGTCTGGCCAATCATATTCAAGGCTGACTCACACATCAACTCACTGGATGCCCTGTGACGTCTCCGCATAGGCTCCTCTAATAACTTGAGCTGCTGTGATAGTGGCAACAAACAGTAATCTAGATTTCCTGCGTTCCCGACCAGAAACCCCCAGAAACCACCAACCCTACAATGTGATAGAACCGAAATCCCACGCGATCCCGGTGGAAATCTACGAATGCGGCGGCCCACGGCTGATGGTGGAACTTACAACGATATTCCAGATGGGGTGCTAAGAACAAGTTCCTTAGGATTTCAAGTACGTAGTCATTGTACATTTCTACAATCAGAAAGCAAATCGGATAACCAGCGAAGCATCCTGCTGCTCAACACCCCTGGGAAGATATTTGCTTGCATTCTTCTCAATCGTCTTAACAGCCACCTCAACTAGATGCTGTTCTCGGAAAGTCATTTTGTCTCCCGAAGTCAATGCCGAACAATCCATTTAAACTTCGCCACCCGCCAGATGCAAGAGAAATACCAGAAGCTGTAAACCCAACTCTATGCTACCTTTTTGGATTATATGAAAGCATTCGATACGGGGAATCACGATGAACTCTGAAAAATCATGCAGAAATTCGGCTGTCCTGAGCGATTAACGCACAGGACACGTAAGCTCCACAACCGGATCATGGCGCACGGCACGGACAAGGGGCAATCTCCGAAGCATTCGCAATGACAAACGGAGTGAAGCTGGGCTGTATACTAGCTCCCATCCTCTTCAGTTTCACACTCTTCAGTGCTGAGGAGCCCCTTTAGGATACGCATCGCTTACAGGACTGACAAGCATCTTCACAATACCCAGCGCATGCACGTCCCAACGCCTCCATCCATGACTACTGTCCAGGACCCGTTCCTCGCGATCAATACCGTGACAGAAGCAGATATACAACGAAGAATGTACCTTTCCGCCAACTTCAAACTGCCCATCAACGCGGACAAAATGATGTCCATGTATCAGCTGTCGACCATGATGGAATACAATGTTGCTCGAATCGATGTCAGCGGTACACATCTTAAAACCATTGGCAATTTCGCTTACCTAGGCAGCAACAAAATCGACGATAAATTTGCGCACTGGACTTCTAAAGCCGGCCAAGCCTTCGGCCGGCTTTAAGCCTACGTTTGTCATCTTCATGGCCTTTATCTGGACACCAAACGGAAGATGTGCAACCCCGTCATCCTGACAACACAGCTATCTGAAAGGGAAACCGGGACAGAATAAAGAGCAACGAGCAAGAAACGTCACCCATTTTCACCACAGACGCCTCCAGAACATACTCAAGTTAAGATGTCAGGACAGGATTCGAGAAACGGAAATCCTGGAACGGACAAGAATCCTCAGCACCTACGTCTTGCTGAGATAACTGCGATGGAGCGGACACTTTGAGGAGAGCCTACCCAAGCGACACTTCTACGAAAATTTTGCTATGGGTGCTTGCCCACAAGGAGAACAACAAATACACTATGAGGATACACGTACAAATCAAGCTGCAGACCTGGGAGGACCTCGCTCTGAAGAAGGGTAGAAACCGGATCGCCTCTACCAAAACCAAAATAGCGGCTGGCGATCCTCAAGCGACTCTGATCCGTAAAAGCCAGCATCCAAGCTCCTTCAACATCCCACGCTGCTAACGAACGTTTAGCGCACGTATAGGCATCCACCATTCCCGTCACAACCCCCACAATAACGAAAACTACCACCTTTCTTCCTACTACCACGGATGAGATCACTCCTAACGCCCCCTTAACCAATACCCTGACCACCAGTAATGCGGACTCGCTCCCAAACCGTCCCCGTTGCGATCGCACATACGATTTGTGCATCGGCCAGATCGGTCACTTGCGGATCCACCACACCAAACATCAGGAGCTCTGACACATTCACTGAATCCGCCTTCAATGTCCACACTGCCCACGCACATTCACTCACCACACGGGCCTATTAAGCCACATGTGTCCCTAGGAAAACCTACGGTACGACACCGCTGGTCATACCACATGTACTTACAGCATCTACACCACACATGAACACGTCCAACATCATATACCACAAACACGGACTGGGTACCCCTCACGTAAGAGGGAAGTGTGTTCTTCGGATCCTTCGCCTACATGTGTGATCTGAGCATTTCAGCTTCATTGTGTGAAATCCTGTTGCGTGGTGGGGGGTGGAGGGGGCAGGGCGTGTGTGCATAAAGCGCAGACGGACCAATCAAAACGTCAGTTGACTAACCGACCAGTGAACTGAGAACCAGACTGCGATGGCTCCCTTTATAATGCCACCTACATGACACTCCCACTCGGTGGGATCCGAGCCGGCCTCTTTATTGAGTGGGATCCCACCTCGGGTTTTCTCGACTCTTTCATGACACCAGACCCAGGGGGAAGAGGAGGAAAGAGTGTGGCAGGATGTTGCGCAAAGTTTACTGTCACTACAAACTACATTACGCAGAAGTCACCATCCAAGCGCCCAATATATCGTGGGCCACAAATGGATATCGTCCGCAATGACAGCCGAACTGTATGACAGCCAACGGTATCCAGATACAACAAAATGTGACCTCCTTCAGCAGGACGAAGTTCGTCATCAGGAAGAGAGGACCCCAGCCTGCCGCACAGGAGAAAAGACAGCTTACGAAAGACGGTGTTGTCCTTTGTTTGGAGTGAAAATTCATAGTAATAAAGGCTACCCAATACTACTAGAGCAGACTCAGTTCTACGCAGTCAACTAAGATAGGTGGAAAGGCAAAGGCGTGCGCTATCGCGAGCACGTACACAAAAGAGACTATTTGGGATTTTTCGAAGGGATCTGGGGGAGCAGGAAGGGGGGGGCACAAGAGGGCAGAGTAAAAAACCTGAGAAGAGACACGGGGTAAAAGACCACCGTAAGGAGTGTAGTATTGAAAAGCTGCTGGATGACAAAACTAGAAAGAGGCGAGGTCACTGAGGCCCCGGTGGATGACGCGAGGACACCTGATGCAGCAACGCCGAAGAAGAGGGGAGGGGTGGGCAGCGATCTCAAATCCAAGGAGCTGCACTCCAGTGGGTGCATATCAGCATCGCACTCATTACCACGGGCAGGTGGATAAGGGAGGCACGAAAGAGGCGTCTCGCCGCGGCCGA
Source organism: Schistocephalus solidus (assembly GCA_017591395.1). Classification (NCBI taxonomy): domain Eukaryota; kingdom Metazoa; phylum Platyhelminthes; class Cestoda; order Diphyllobothriidea; family Diphyllobothriidae; genus Schistocephalus; species Schistocephalus solidus. The sequence goes on from WEDG01005286.1 coordinate 36,717, forward strand.
ACTACCCTCCGGTGAGGCCTTGTAGAAGCTCCAGGCGTAGTAGATGAGGGCAGCGTTTAAGGGCAGACTGCCGAGACCGAGAGACCAACCGGCCCAGGGACCCAGGCTGACGGCGCTGCAGCCTGCACCTGCCAGGCAAACGAGTGCGCAGGCAACTGCGTGACGCAGAGAGGTACGCTTGCAGAGGCCTGGATTCACATTGGCGGTCATTACGAAACCGGCTCTGGCGTAGTCCTGTCGCAGGTTCCAGCTCAGGGCCATGAAGTGGGGGAATTGCCAGCAATACAATAGCGCTGCCAACATAAGCGACCCTGAAAATCCAATAACCAAAGACTACGTGAATAACTCGCGTATAAAGTGCTTACCCATAAGGTAAAACCATCGACAGTTCGACCGTCATATTCCGACGATGTCTACCGTATACACCACAGAATGGTGGTACAGGGACGGTGACTTGCGCGTGAATTAGTTTTAAGTGATAGTAGACTTGCACTGCATCTACCGCACTCTCTCCTCCTCTCCCACCTGGACCCAGTGTCAAGACAGTCAAGAAGACCGGATACGGGGTCAGGCACTGGTGCGGCTGGAGAGACTCCTAACCGTGCCGTCAGGTCTGAAACAGATCCCGCGAACTGCGGGGGGCCATAAACAGGACAAAGTGACTGGTGCGGTCTGAGCCTGTATCTACGCGTATTACCACGCCCCCCCCCCCCATGATCGGCATTTTTTATGGGATCTCAACGCCTGCTATGTCCTGATACGGCACCCCGTGTCGGTCCAGCGTAACTACCAGGCAGCCGGTTTAGAGGGCACAAAAGATGTCCCCATACTGACAGCGCAGAGTACTAGCTAAAAGCCCAGACATACATTTTTCGCCGATATTCTGCCGCTGCTGCATGGCATGGCTGCGAGGGTGAGGCGGTTCGGTTCACCAGTGGGCCTCCCCCCAGCATTCCCCATGCGCTTTCTGGTAGATACTGTGGCAGTTTAATAAATAGAATGCTCTAATACCGCAGCGGCTGATAGAGTTCGCCACAAATGTTCATATCAAATTTCGATCTCTGCCCGTAGACCCTACGGGCCAACCAATCACGCGCTCGAACAACACACGGGCGACGCAGCCACCAATCACCTCATGCCGACATGGGCACACAAAAGTTAAATTCCGACTCACGGCAATCTGTCCCATGCACATATCTATCTCTATCTGACTAGAGATGGAATATACACAGCATGAAGCTTGGAAAATTTCAATTCAAGTGTAATAGTAGACTGGGTTCAAAATTATTACAGAATTTAAAGAACTTCTTAAAATCGAAAAGTACCCCCACTGTAAGAAGAGGTTAAGTGATGCAAAATGAGTGGAAGAAAAGATATTTTCACGAGGGTTTTCGATAAAATGTATTTGAATTTATACATAAAATAACGGCGAAAGATCCATACTACTTAATTATTTTTTTTCCGAGGAGAAAAAAGAAGCTTGGCCAAAAGTTGACATCCTGGTGTGTCGGAAAACATCTTGAAATTATGCTGCACAGGTTTATAGTTAGCATTTCATGAGATCGCAAATCATAGTTCTTTGGTTTGTGCGCGGTAGAGCACGGGAATATGAATCGAAATTGCGCTAAATTACAGGAAGGGGTTGGGGTTATGAAGGTTAGTGCTAGGTTGACGGTTCGGGCCAGAGGAGTTAGGTTTAAGGTTAGGAAATGGGAATAGGTACCCCCTCCCCCCTGGAAGTAGTATGGGGATTCCTTATTCGCGTGTCCAACCCTGCATCTGTGTATGTGTGCACACGCTTGATCAGATATCTTTGACCGTTACACCATCTACCGACCTAGCCGGCTAGAAGGTGGAACATGGGTGCTCTGTTTTGTCTTCCATTTGCCACGGTCATGGGGATGGTTGGCTGAGGCCTGCAAACATGCCAAAAGGGTCACTCTAGGCCTCTATTGTCTTTGCTGACCGTACCGATCAAAGGTAAAAATATCAGACTCTTCGGTTTGCTATCGAGGATGCGTTGAATATACAGCAGACTACCCATCTCATGAAATGTTAACCGAAAGTCTAAAGTGTCTTTCCGATTAGAAACAAATACTTAAGCATAGCTGTAATATTTGATACCGTGCAGTCTAATCCCAACATATTTCACTCACATTAGGATGCCGGCTTTTGAACGTGCTTTCTTCCAGCTGCCTGCTAAAACAACACTATAAAAAACGACGACTTAAGTAGCATGGATTTTTTCATCGATTTTCGATGCCCTTACACATCTAAACATATTTTATTAGAAAGTATGCATACTATATTCTTGCTTGTACTCATTTGGTAGCAAATAACGTCTTCTTCAAATTTCATACTAGCAGAAAATATAGCCTGCGGATTTGAAAAAAAGCTTATAATTATGAGATTTTTGAAGATCTTGAAAGATTCATTCATTGGCATCCTATGGGTCTATCTATCAATGATACTTATAAAGAATACATGGTTTATATCCAAAATTTTATGAGCATTATGCGAGGTCTTCCTCATAGCATAGATAAATGGATGATTTTTCCCAGGCGGAATATATATAGCATGCAATTTGGAAACCCCAGGTTCGTGTGCAACTACAGGTCAGGGTCAAAACTATTCGGGAATTTAAAAAAGTTTAAACAAAACCAAAATGTCAATTTTCTTCGAGTATAAAATTTGAAGAAGAAGCAATTTACTACCAAGTGAGTACAAGAGGGATATTTTCGGGTATGTTTTCTATAAAATGTATTCGGATTTATAAGGACATCGATGATCAATGAAAATTTGTACTGTTTAAGTATTCGTTTATTACAGAGGTTTGTTTTTGCAGGTGGTCATAAATAGACCCTTTAACAGTCGGCATCCTGACGTGAATGAAATACATTGGGATTAAGCCGCACGACAACATATTACAACCACAATTCAGTAATTTTCTCTAATCAAAAGAAATTTCAGAATGCTGGTTGATATTTCATGAGATAGGTAATCTACTGTACGCATAAAACTGAAAATATAAGGAGCTATGAAACAAAAAGTCCACGTTTTGAGAGGGAAAACGTGTGTTTGACACGTCGAAGAGGAAAAAACTGTAGTTTTCCCAGCCACTGAGTGGTATAAAACCCAAACAAAGACATACCTTTTGTCGTGAAGGTCACAATATACAGTTTTATTAGCCAAAGTGATGAAGGCAAGTATAGAGAACCCTGAAGTTTTTAAAAATTATCAACAGAAATTGAACAGGCCTGCTATAGCGACTGTTTGCACATGTACGTGTCGTACTCCACTGTGACCTTGAGACTATTGCGTAGCAATATATTTGTTTTACGCATACGTTAAAAGCAAAACGAAACACACAATGTCTCTGCAATGACTATCGAAAGCACGAAAAAGGAACTCCGCACAATAAAGCCACCAAAAGGAAGTTTATAACTTAACGATCGCAGAGGATTACGCCCGTACGGTCACAAAGGCAGCACCATCAGTTGAGTTATAAGTTTAGATAGGCATTTCAATACCACAATATTGTATTTATTTGACCAGAGACGCAGGAACACTTTTAGTTGCATCCTATTTCTCATTTTCACGCCGATAAGCAACATGCGTCAGTGAACACGGATGGACACGCTGATACCTCCCAAGTGTAATTTGAGGTTAAACATGCCTACTGAAATATAATAAGTACAAAGATACGAAAATAATTAAATTACCCCACTCGAGATGTCCCGTTGCTGCAGCCCATCCCATTAGGGGTGGAATAGCGCCCACCAAAGAGCCAACCCACGTGTTTACCTGGGTGATGCGTTTCAAAGGTGTATAAACGGAGGTATAGAGGATGAGGTTGGTGAGCGCCAGTCCTGCGACCAAAGGATTTAGGGCACTGTAGAGCAAGATCACGCCAGAGAGTCCAGAAGTAGCGGCAAACAGTGCGGCATACCCAGGCCTAAAGTAACACGAAACAGCGTAGCACAGTATAGCAAATGGTACTGGGCAATGGTTTTCGAACGCTAGTCAATGAAGCCATTAAGTTAGTAGGTAGTACGTACAAAAGAACAAGTGGTTGGATGAAAACTTGAGAGGGCGATGTTTTATAGTGAAAACGAAGAACTTGCTGTGAGTTTTCCTAGCATAAATTTCTGTACTCAAACCAAGCAAAAAAACTTAGAATCACGTATTAATTATCCTAGACACAAAGCGTAGAACAGATCGTCAAATTAAAAGATGAAACCTTATGGCTACTGCATGCGATTCCTAAGCCTTGTGGGTAATAACGTCGAAAGTTAACTGTACTTAGTAGAATCGAGAGATGCACCGACGATTTGAAAGCAGTAAACTCGATCAATCCTGGAGGTTGAAGCCTAACGCTCAGAAATACTGCTTAAGGTCAGGACTGGGCCTGTTGCCGACCGATGGATAGCTAGAGCTCACACACACAGACTAAGGATCGGGTTTCAAAGATTTCTTAATTCGGCGTTCATGGCGGTCCATAGCGCTGTCGCTTTGTAATTACGGTTCAGGTGTTGGTAGAGACAGGCACCTACACCCACCTCCAGCCGACTTGACGTAGTCCTACTACTGAAAGGAACGGAGGATGAGGTGGTTACTTCAAAAAACTCCCGCATCACAAACCCGTTCGCTCGCGAGCCGGCAGAGCGCCCCCGGGATACTGGTGGCCTTGGTAGATCCCCATGCAAGAAACACTAATGGTGGCGGTTGCAGTTGTCAGGCGGGAAATTGTTCCTTTCGGCGTCATTTGACCAAAATGCAAGAATCATTAACCCTTTAACTATCCCAACACCCAGCCAAATCGCTGCTCAAACTGGAACGTCGGAATTGAGTGCTTACGTTCAAGATCACCTTATCTGGGCCCCAAGAAAATTAACCAATGTATGCTGCCTTCTGCGATCAGAGTACCAAGTGAAGTGTCTTCCTAACACCCAGCCAAATCGCCGCTCAACAGATAGTGGTTACTGGCGGGGGTGGCTTGCATGCGGAAAGGCAATGAGTTGAAGATGCACGTCTCCACTCAACCCTCCGGCAAATAAGTTTAGGATTGGGGCGGGAGCAGAAGCAACATAGGCCATGCTTAACCATTACGGAGTGTAAACTTTTGACAAGTGATAGATTTTCCAGGTGGTAGCCCAGCAACACCTGAAGTCGCCGCATGGTTCGCAACAGTTTCTTCCTCAAACCGGAGTCGGAGCAAATTTAAACAAGCTTTCTCCCTCTCTCACACACACTCACTCTAGCTCAAGAGTTTTACTTCAGAGTTTACTCAAGAGTTTTTACTCCATAGTCAAGAGTTTTACTCATACTCCATACTCAAGATTTTTACTCCAGTCCTACGCCCTCACACAAATCCAGCTGTGGGTAAGACCTGAAATGGGGCCTAGATTCTGTGACAGAAGAGGTCCTTAGCTGAAAGAAGACTGGGTCGGTGGAGTGGAACGGGCAATTCGCTGCTGCATATCAGTCTTAAACAAGAAGGAAGTTGGAGGAGGGAGAAATGGATACCCCGCGAGCCTTGAGCAATGTGATTCAATTGACATGAAAGTCTTTCTCTGTATGAAAACATGATCCTTATCATCCATAACCGATAAACTTCCGCATCAGTTACCATAGCAAGCTGTATATGAACTGATTAAGTGTCCACTTACCATTCAGGAACACACACAGATAACGCAAAAAAATAGAAGGAAATTAAGGATAAATTTACGTTGTTAGGCCACAGACAAGTGGTCGAGTTCGAGTTCTCTTCATTTGACTATCGTAAGGCACCTCGATTATCTGAAAAATAAACATAATAGAGTTAGGATACCGGCACCCGGAAGACGATAAACCCCAAAGCGCGTGGTTTGTGACAGGACAAAAATTTTAGTCTGGACTTTGGCTGTCAGCCTCGAAAATCGAAAAGCATTGTCTGACTTTAACTCTCATGTTTCAGGAGTGTATTAGACAGCGACAACGGCAGGTGTGACGTTTTTCACTTTAGTGAAAAACGTCTAACCATGTCGGAATATCGCTTTGGTTTGTGACCTTCCTAGATGTCATCGAATTTTCATATGAGTGGGGAGCCATACCCGAGAGTATTACTGCTTACCCATCAGACATATGGGCCTGCGTACTTAGTAGCTGGCCTTCAATGATGGCAATTCTAGTAGCCACCATCTCAGACGCGCCAGATAGCTTACAGTTAAGTTATTTGACAGGGCTAGTCTTCCCAGAATGGAAGTAGTGATAGCTGTGACTATTTTATATGAAAACAAGAACGTTCCGACTTACCTGTTCGTATTTTGCAAGTTACTGTCGATTAAAAGCCGTCAGCACACCCATGACACAGAGCTATACGGCCTACAGAAAGAACAGTATGGTACCAAATGGTCGATTAAAGGAGCGCCACGGATAACAGAGGAACTATGAGTATCAACCATAAAGACGCGGTCGAAATCAAATGCAAGTCGTAGTCGGTTAAACTGAAGCTGGTGGGAACCACAGTACGAGAACCAGCCTATGAGGCTTGTATTCCGCCAAAGACGTCACCGAATAGTCAAAATGTACGACAGCCTAACATTGAATGTCCGACTGCTCGCCTAGGACAATTTTCGGAATAAAAGCACTCCCGCGCTACCGACATCTCGGCAGACAGTAGACTTGACTCAGCTATAATCCAACCATACAACTGAAAGGATGAAACTCGGTGCTGTATTGTTCTTTTCCTTCATCCGAGACAGCGGTCGTTCTTGTCAACTTCGACGGATGATCTGACTACCTGAATTTAACCTCATTGAGTGATAACTAGCCCTAGCCTAAGGGCCTAGTGTACTACCGGTGAGCTGAAGTTACACACAGGGAGAAGGCCAGGACATTTAATGGCTTAATGAGCTGTGCAAGTGGCTTGACAGAATTAAAAGAGGGTTTGAATGAAGGAGTACCACTCTACACAAAATACACAAGGAAGAGGGCAGGGAGAAGAAGCAGTTGGAGATGCTGATGGTGTTTGTAACTAACCTGGTTAATTGTGTTGGCGGCAGCCGATGTCAGGCCAGTGCCGAGAGCTAGAGAAAACATCATGGCGGCCGGATGAGCGAGGAAGGCCTCTGAGGCAAAGGATGTTGGTGCAGCAAGGGTACAGCCTGCAAGTGCCGTGGAAACCACAAGGCCTGTGAGACGGGCCTTGGAAAGCGCGGCGCACACAGAGATTGTGTGCTGGATCAGACGATCAGGTCTGCGAACTGCCGGCGAGGCAGCCAGATAGACAGTATGAGGCGGTAACTGGCGAACACTGGGATCTGAAGTTTAACAGGTAACTCGTTGTACAGTAACAAAGTGCAGATGTACATAAATATGTTATACCCTCTAAGTTGGTGTGTAAATGGCTCAGACCACCTTGAAGAGCGCTGTTGATGGCTCTGGTAGCTGCTAGTCTAGGGAAGGCACAGGCATCGGCAAAGATAATGCAAGGACACGTGTTTCCGTATAAGGAATTAAGATCTTTCCGATATTTTTTGGAGGACAGGAAGACACTTCACTTGGTAATCTGATCGCAGAAGGCAGCATACTTGGGTTAATTGTCTTGGGACACAGATAAAGCGATCTTGAACGTAAGCACTCAATTCCGACGTTCCAGGTTAACACGAAAGAATACAGCTCTGGCGTGTTTTATTTCCGATGTTCATAGCCCTGCGCGTGGGGTACTGACAGGTGAATTTGACAGTTAGTATGCAAAATACGCGGATAGTTTTAAGAATTCCACAATTTTTAGCTACCTAGAAATTCTGAATTTACCTGTGACAAAATGCATGGACAAACGTACTTTAATATGCATTTGTGGAAACTCGAATCGTGTCCATTAAGTTGGATCGTTTAGGCAGCACGTCACATAATAGCGATCGGAAGGTGTGGACGGACTGAAGGGAGACTGGGGTTCAGACCTGTAGTAGACCATAAACTTGGCTCACTGAACCAAACTTCCAACATGCAAATATTTTTTTGCAAATTGCGTAATCTTCCGGTCGGACATTTTTACCTCTCAAAATAAATATCAGAAATATCGGGTAAACAGTATAAGAAGGGAAGGTTAAAGGCAATTGCGCTGGAAAATTCCAAAAATTATGCAGGCAGTGATGAAGTAAGACGTGGCCGACACATTGGCCCGGAGAACTAACCTCTTTCCAAGGCTTCTGCGCCAGGACCGATGAGTGATTCAGATGGCTGGCATGGAAGGACATTGGAAATTGAAGAAGCGGGAGAAATAGACTCTTGAATAGACAGAGAAGACAGAAGCGCAGTGGATCGTCTGCTGCAGTGAGCCGGCTATAAACGAGTGAAATATGTGCAATACTGAGAGATGGATTTTTGTACGAAAGCAGTAACCGAATACTCTGAATGCCCGTGAAATTCACAGAATAAGGCGGGGGAGAGAGTACACATATGCACTAACCTTCGTAGAGTTGGTTTTCTCTGGAAATTCATGTGGCAGCTTTGTTTGAGAAAGCCTTGTATTTTGTGCATAGCAAAATCTCGAGGGCAGTTGCAGCAGCAGACCAGGTGACGTCAGCTTGGGGGTCAGCAGAAGGAGAGGCAGTCTACAGATATGTATAGCGGACATCTTATATTTTGTCACCACTGCAGTCTGTTAAAAAAATTTCTGCGAGGACAGAGATTCGTCGGTCGGGTAGTGTGGTGCTGGCCGTAGTTAACGATCTAACTCGCTCACAGAGACCCGGGAAGATACTTGGTAGGGAAGCCTGAAAGTTTTTCACGCCAGCCGAATTTAAGGCTGGAGTTTGAGAGGTTGGTGTGCACAGGTAGATTAGGGAGGTCAGTGCGTTCACCAAAACTTCGGGGTCAGAGGATTGTAGACAGTTTGCTAGTAGAGGAATAGCACCAGACGTGAACAGCTCCTTTCGAATAGTCGGAGAAGAGGAAATGAGATTTGTCAGGCCAGCGACGGAAAGGGAAAGGAGTCGAGAGGAATGCAACGGATCCGCCTGTGATACAGTCGAATTAGACGGCTGGGACCCTGCAGGAGGACAAGGGTAGGAAAATTGTTTGAGAACGAATTTGCACTTATCTAGGGAGTTGAAACCGAGGACACCTAGAACAGCAAGTAGACTGGTCACCCTTCAGGCAAAAAATCCTGTATTTTGTTCACTCCTGCTGTCTAAGAATTTCAAATTCGATAAAAATGGCCCTCCTAGGTTCTAATTTACTGGCAGTTTATTTGTGATGTCAGTTCACTACTGATACGCTGCAGGGTAGGTCATATGGGCTTTCCTACGATGTTCGAAAACAATATGACATATACCCAAGTAAGAATATAAGCTTTAAGAGCAGCTGGTGTATGGGTCTCGGCAGGGCAGAATCTCAGTACTTAATGGAGACCAGTTTTTGAGTAACTGCGTAGAAAGCTGACAAGTTTCGCGTTTGCGGCGCAACCGCTAATGAAAAACGGAAAATGAATGTTCATCTAAATATTCAGTATAATATTGCAAAAAGGGCATTTTCTTGAAAGTTTTGAATGTTGACAGCTCTTCGTTACTTACCTTGTAAGTGCGCCTGGTTTAGATTAGACCCAATCGTATCAAAGAACAATTTAGAAACGCCAATACCAAGCAGTTGAGACGAATTTCTTGGATCATGAGCAAAATTACCTAAATTTGCAATGATCTAAACGTCAAGAAAGGAAATGCTGTCCTTACCTGCTCCTTATACTCGGTCACGTCTGTGCAGCGGAACTCGTTAACCAGAGACTCAAGATATTTAAGACGTTCGACACTACCCGGTGCCGCCCGATGGCTGGGCGTCGGAAAAAATAAGGCGAATTCCTGGTTCTTCTGATGTGGCACTCGTGACCTGGATGACCTGCTGATTGACATTCACGCAAATTAACTACTTAACCGCGATGGCGCGACATTTGTCTTTAGCGCGGTAATTACAGGTAAGAAAATATATTCCGTTCAAAAATCCTGGTAAACAAATGACTTTAAGGAGGTATCTAAAGCCTTAAATGGTTAGAGACTTTTCCATATGACTCCATATGAATACGGAACCTTACGTTAAGCACTGCCGCATATTGTAAAGATGGAATCAATTTATCTCAATTTTTGCCAGTAGCTAAGATTGTAACGCATTAAGAGAAAGAACAGGTTTTTTTAGTGGATTAAAGACTGAATTTTGGTGAAAACCTATGATGGGTCAGAGTGATTGAATGTCGGTGAAGATGCCGGTGCCCCCTTCCACTGTCTAACTTTGACCCTCGTCCCCATGGTCATCGTCGCTGCATATCGTATCGTTGTCCCCTGCTCAATGTCCTGACACTGCAGTTGCCCATGGCGTTGCATTCCCTTCCGGAAATTCAACGGACATGACAAAATTCCCCCATTACACACTGGACATATCTACATCTAATGCTCCCTTTCATATTTTCTATTAGTTCAGTATATAGTTCAGTATATTTAAGGGTAATAGGCATTGCCTTTGAAGACCCTATTGATAAAAAAATATTTAACAGCAAAATTGCAGTCAAAATACACGTCATTGCAAAGTAGTCAATAACATATTCAAGCAGAAGGAAATTGTTTTTAACAGTCAAGTCTGGGCACAGTTTCGATGATAACCTATGTCAAATACTAGATATCACCGTTTATGCAAAGCTTTTGTATGATGTAGCAGTTCCTTCCTGTAAGAAGGAACGATAATTATCAAGCGAATATAAATACAGTTTATGTTCGAGTGTGGCAGTCGTGTCCGCCCGTATGACGTCCTCTGGCAGTTCAATCCAGGCACTGTAAAATCGCTGTGATAACGAAGGGCGACGAACATCCAGACTGGATAAGGCTCATCGAAGATATTTCAGTTAAAATAATTATGTTACTTTAGATTAGTGAGTAACACATCTGCATAGAAAGAAAGAAATGTTTTTACATGTATATGCACAACATTGCTATGATGTTGCAGAGCCTTCCTGTAGAATGTACGGTTTTGGTTAAGCGAATTTAAATTCAGTTTATGTTTGTATGTATCTGTCGTGTCCGCCAGTAAGACGTCGTCTTTGAGTCCGTCCCAGGTAGCAATAATTTGCTATGAAAACGAATGGCGACGAACATCCAGGTGGGATAAAGCACATCGAAGATATTACATTTAAAATAAATAGGTTACTATTAGGTTGTGAGTAACATATTTACATAGAAAGAAAAAATAGTTCTGTTACACTGGGATCTAGGCACAGTCATCCTGAAGGATCGAAGATTACCTATAACCCCGTTATCTGTAGGTATGTGCGAAGCTTTGGTGTGATGTAGCAGTGTCTTCCTGGAAGAATGAACGGTATTTTCAAGCAAATATAAATCCAGTTTATGTTTGAATGTGTCTGTCGTGTCCGCCCGTATGACGTCCTCTGGGAGTCCGTTCCAGGCACCGACGACTCGCTGCGAAAAGGAATGGCGACGAACATCGAGGTGGGATAAGGTTCCTTGAAGTTTCAGAGAATTCCCACGTAGGTTATTTGTTGTGGCAAATGAAAAAAGTCTTCGAAGTGTAGAGCACAGTCCTGATTCCTTACAAGCCGGTATGTCTGTATGAGATCGCCTCGAATCTGCCTGTACTCAAGAGGGAAAAGTTTAAGAGCGTCAAGTGTGCATTTGTATGATAAAGACTTTAGACCCTTCACGACTTTTGTTGCCCTCCTTTGGACCCTTTCCAGCAGTTTGTAATCTTTTTTCAGCCACGGTTGCCACGCCTGAACTCCATATTCCAAGTGTGAACGAATAAACGCCCCATATAATTTGCCAAATATGTTCTTATCGATGTCTACGAAAGTTCTTTTAATGGCAAACAGGACGCTTTTTTGGCCGCCCTAACACATTGAGCGGAGGGCTTGAGGGAAGACAAGGGGGTGATTCTCAAGTCCTTTTGTTCGGATACATTTGACAGGCACCTTCCGTCAAGGACGTAATGATGGGAGTCGCCCATCGTTATTGCTTTTTTTGGTTTGAGCAGCAGTGTGACACATTTTTCAAAGTTGAACTTCATCTGCAATTTATCGGACCATTCAGATAGGCGGTTGAGTCCTTCTTGTAAAGTCTGTTCATCAGTACTGCATCGGATTGGTTGCCATATCTTGATGTCGTCTGCAAACATGACTCCCGTGCTGTTCAATTCATTCATACAATCATTGACATAGATTAAGAAAGCAATGGTCCAAGGATGGAGCCCTGAGGTACACCACTCAAGACCGGCACGGAAATTGATTTCGCATTACCAATGCACACGGACTGTGATCGGCCTATCAAGAAGTTTTCTATCGAATTGAATAAATTACCCCTTATTCCGGATTCTCGGACTTGTAGAGTAACCTGCGGTGAGGAACACTATCAAAGGCTTTTTTGAAGTCGATGTAGACTACATCTACGCTGGTGTCCTCGTCTAATGACCTGGACCACTGTTCCATTGAATAGAGCATATTAGTCAAACAGGAGTAATTTCGTCGAAATCCATGTTGGGCATACTCAAGGAAGTTTTATTCTTCGAGAAAATTCATGCTGGCCTTTTTGATGATCCTTTCCATCACTTTGCAACAAATGCATGTTAGGCTCACCGGTCGATAGTTTTTAGCGCTGGTTCTGGATCCACCCTTGTAAATAGGGTATATATATGCTGATTTCCAATCAGAGGGGAGGATGCCTCGGTCGAAGGGCGACTGGAAAATGCACGATAGTGGTTTAGAGAGTTCGCTAGTAAGCTTCTTCAGTACTTTTGCTGGTATTTGATCAGGACCAGGAGATTTGGTGTCGTTAAGTGCGAGAAGCTCCTTCTTCACATCTTCTTCTGTGAATTCGAGGTCCTCAATGACTGTGTCGTTACTACTTGTATGAAAGTCTGTTTGGTTAAAATCTGCTTCAACTGTAAAGACAGATGCAAAAAGTCGACTTAAGTGTTCTGCCTTATCTTGATTTTCATTAATATCTTCGTTGTTGTCACCTTTCAACACTGCCACCATCTCCTTCTTCTTCAACCGACTATTGATGCAGCAAAAAAGTACTTTTGGCTTATCGACGGCCCGTTCTATAATTTTAGCCTCATACTCCTTCCGTGATCTGCGGATAATTAACCTTATTTCATTTCGCTTTCGGTGAAATTCTTCGTAATGTATAGGTTGATTTGTTGCTACATACCTTCGCCAGAGTTTATTCTTTCGGTTCAGTTGTCCTTTCAAATCTCGCGTTAACCAAACAGGGCGGTTTGCCTTTTGTACTTTTTTTTATTGGACAGTTACGGTGCATAGCGTCGTTGATAACGCCCCTGAGAGTGGTCCAATCTACGTCCGGATTTCCGGTCAGAATATTTTGCCAATTTAGTGCCTATAAGTCATCTCTCATCGCAGAGAAATTTGCGCGCCAGTAATTTAACCGAACATCACGAGTCTCCGTTTTGCTTGGTGTGCAAACAATATTCCCACAGCAGCATGACATGGTCACTTTTACCAAGCGGCGAGAGTGACCTTAATTCGTCCACATCAATTGGGTCCTTTGTTAGAATGAGGTCTAGGCAATTTGCCATTTGAGCCTCCTTAACTCGCGTTGAAAACCTAACATTCTGGACGAGAAAGAGATTCTCCGTGAGCTTTTATATTGTATCCTTTCATGCATTTATATCCTTCTTATAAGAAGAACCAATTTCCTACAGTTCTGTCGTTTCTTCTAATGACGTTTGCGTTTGAGTGATCGGCATGGTGCTTAGAGACCCTGTTCGGTACGCGCACCCAACTAATAACGACTACAGGTGCGTTACTCGCCCGTGTGTGTCAACCTCGAAGTCTTCGGCCGCTGCAAGACTACTAACAGAATATTAGCGTCAGGAACCGACGCTCCCATAGGCTAGCATGCCCAAGGTATTACGTCAATTGTCTTATCCTATTGGCTTGTGCCACTTTTAACCGTTAATGTTATTGGTCCCTCGAAAATTCGGGAAGTCCATAATGCACTACCTATCAAAACGTCTGTAGAATCCCAGGATATCAAGGAAAGCGCACACTGTGGAGCATATCACTTGGACCAGTATTAGCCATATAACGCCAGCAGAATCGTTAAGCACTTCATCAGGCACACATTGAAAGATAGAAGGAGAGAATAAGTTTAGAACGTAAGGGATATATGTTAACAATATCAAATAGTAGACTATAAAAGAGAAGTGTAAAGATACAAGCGAAAAATGGTGCCCGGTCCAATCGATCCGTTTGGGGTGGGAGGTTGTCATGAATGATCAGTTAGATACCGGTGGGAATTGAAGCGCTGTTGGCAAATGCGGGTGACGGTCGTGGAGGTGCTGACGGTCAGGGATCTGCGAGACAGTACGATAGAAGAAACGAGGGGGAATATCAGTGGAAGGGAGGGAAGGAACACCGGCCTTCTTCACAGACCATCGATTGCACCATGCCCATCCGAATCCACAGGAAAAGTTTCCACATTCGATTCAAACAATTCTGTCAGAACTGTGGTCGGTTACACGTCGTAACTGTCAATCAAGGCCGAAAAGCCATAAAAACTGAACTGATAATCCTATTAGTCAGTAATTGTTCTATTCGATCTACGATGTATGATTTACACAGACCCATTGGTCTTTTCTATGTAAACCTATCTAATCGTCTGTAGAACACGGCGTTCATACCGAGGATAATCGAGGTTCATCACTTTGAACCAAAGACCACTGTCTTACGCATCCTCCATTCATCCCCGCTCCTTTTCCTACGGACCTGCCAAAGATCGGCTCCGGACAGACGATCCCCACTAAAGGATCCATCAGGACCCAATCACAATATAATTCTAAGACCTAGTATCAAATAATCCCAAATTCTTTCCTAAGCAACTGCCTTGTTCTTATTTGGGCGTCATTAATTTGGGATTCGTCGCTTATCTAATGCGCGCCTCAAGGTCAAGGTTAAGGCACGCAGCTTGTTTTTGAAAGCTAAGGGAAAATTCAATTTTTTTTAGGATTTCCTTATTCTTAGCTAAAACTATTAGCTGATGTTGGATAAAACTTTGCATTTTTAACACTTAATCACCTACTTTTACCTCTGGTGCTTGTCATCTCCAACAAGTGGCAACTTAAGTGTCAACGTTATCACCCGACGTAGCCTCATGATTAGTTAGGTTGAGCTGTTATACTTAGAAGTTTTCTCAAGTACGTATACAAGTCCTTTGTTAACCGTAACCACTATTATAGTCGACTTACCAACTGGCAGGAAATCTATATTACATCGCTTACCCTGCGTAGCGTCATTGTTAGCTTATATATCTTCAGTGTAATTTTTTCCCCATACCATTTCTTATTTTCTTGTTTTGTATCCTCCTTTTGAAAATAAGTGTAAGACATTACATAGAATGAATTGCTTCGGAAAAAATTCCTTCAGCATTTTTTTTGAAAAACACTTTTCCGTGCGCACTGACCTAGTCGGTTTTGGAATATCATTTGTCATTCTGTTTTTGAGTTTTGCTAGGTTTTGCCTCTATTGAATTCTGAAATTTGTATTTTTGTGCATCCTTTTAATCCTTAAACGGTGTTTATTTTGACAAACCATTAAATTATCGCAAAAATTAGTTAGCAAGATCTGCTAGATTGTAGCAGAAAATCATTTGCCCGATTTTTTCAAAGTTAAACAAATTATATCCTCATTCAAGCAAAAATGAGAATTAAAATCTCAGTTCATCGCAATCTCTCAGCAGTTGAACCGAAGCGTTGCTTGGTTGCATCTAGTAGTCACAGTAGTGCAATGCGTATGCAACCAGTAGTTTGAAGCTAAGCAGCTTAATCTCTCTGCTTTACAAAATTGTAATTATTTTATGTTAAAGTTTGGATCAGTTCTCTCTTTACTGGGCAATATATTCGACGGTGATATCTCTGCAATTGCATTACTCAGTTGCATCTTGTAGTCACAACAGTGTCTGCTTTCCGAAATTGTAATGACTTTACGTTAAAGTTTTGATCAGTGCTCTCTATACTGTGCAACGTATTCGACGTTGATGTTTCTGCTATTCCCTCTCAGGAATGTCAGCGTCTGGAATCTCTCATCCATTTGGTCGCCAGTTAAAAATTAGTCCAACAGAAAAGAAATTTTTATTTTCTTTTAAAAATGTTTTCCAAGAAAGGTGAACTATTGACGTTGCTGCACACTTCCTGCACGCGTGCGGCTTCAACTACAAAATAGCGGAAGCCAAATGCCTCTCCTCATGTAGCAAAAATCCATCTATATTATTCAAGATTTTTTACCAATTGAAGTAGACTCCATCTTCGCTCAACGAGATCATATTTCTCGTTATCTAACAGTTACAAAATTTTTCTTTGTCGGGATCTTACCATGATGGAGCGATGAAACGGGTCTCCCCTCTCGCAAAGGTCTTCGGCCTCTCAGTCTGATATTCATAAGTCTGATCAGGGCTTTGCAAACCACAACGAGACGGTACAGCAATATCATTTAGTTTCCGGCTCAAGAAACCCCTTAACTTCACCTCCCACTTTTCATTCAATGAATCCATTAACGCCTTCTAACTCGCGAATATGAATTTCAAACTCAGTAGCTATCAACCATGTCGGAAGCTCACTTTTTATGTCAGTGGCTCCGTCTTTAGTGCCAAGAATGAATGCTTCTCCATGACAAAGTAGTTACCCCTGTTCTCCAACTGGTGACTTAGTCCAAAAAACTGGTTTAAGTCCACCTCATTTCCATTCCATGCCATCCACTCCGGTCTCAGCTGTTCAATCTTTTAAGCTTATCAATACCCCGGACCGGTTTAATTATGCTCTAAATTTAAGTTCCAAAAAGAAAAAAACGTCATTACATTGGTACGCCTCCTAACCCTCCAGCATCTACTACACGTACACAAGTTTCCTTACCAATTATCCCAACCCAAAAATTTCTCAGGCTCCCCAATTAATTAAATCTACCCCTTATGGTAAAAGTTTTCCGAAACAATTTGTTAAATTTTAAAATATAATTTTCCCCCATATTATTCCAATATTCCTCAAAATCCTATAAAAAGGCCTTCTCTTATTTTCGCTCACGCAGAATATAGCCTTTCTGTCACTGTATACCATCCAAATATGCTTCTCTACAATTATCCTAATTAAGAGAACAGGAAAAGCTTAGCAAATTGTAGACCACAGAAATTTTACTTTCCACCAAAAACTTCTTCCCGAAAGTTTACTTTCCCTTCAACAAGTCTTTCTTTTTATAAACACTAATGAGCGTATCCTGCGTTCCACAAATACACTCAGTATAGTTTCACTCAACGCGAGGTCAGGCGAGAAAAAGATTGACTGAGCTAAGAACTGTAACTTTTGAGTTTGACCCAGATATTATATGCATTACAGAATCTTGGGCTCATGCTCTAATTTCAGACTTGACGCTCGTTTTAGCTTATTTTAGTTTTAACGACAAGATGGCGTTGAAAAACCTGGCGGTGGTTTTCTTCTTTACGTTAGATCGTCTCTTATACATTCCCCTTATGATCTTAGCATTTTTTTCGTTTTCAGTTCATACTTGTTTCGTTTCAGTCATCCTCCCACACAAGAAAAAAAACAATAATTGGCTGCGTCTATAATCCTCCTTGTTATTTCGGCAATGAAAACCGGCTCTGTGAACTCTTCGAAAAGGTTACAGAAGCTCAGTTTGATGTCAAAAATATAAGGAGATTTGAATTTGCCAGAAATCGACTGGCATGCGAGCACTTCTCTTTAACAATTTGAGAACTTTTTGTACAAGATTTACTTTTCAAACATGCCTAAATTAGTCAGCTCACTGACCAGATAAGATAGTATTTTAGATCAAATTTTTACTTATTTCGTCCATACTTTGCTTACGAATTTCCATCAAAATCTTTCTACATGTTATCACACATTAATTCATTGTTGTTTTCCGGTCTCCTCTGTAAAGCCAGAAATAAAACATACCACTGTTGACGTTGCTCAGGTTAACAATGAATTATTAAATAATTTTGCATACACTCTGACTCGGCTAACGTTTTTTTATATAATGGTCCAAGTATTTTCTACGATACATTGCAAGGCCTAACAGAAGGCCTCCTCAATTTCATTTCAAGAAAGACCTATATGTCGTTACCGAGGATTTGGGCAGAATACAATTGTTAAATTAATTTTTTTGCGCACCACGTTACCAGTAAAACTAGCCCCTGTCACTCACTTTCTCTGCTTTTAAATTCAAATTCACTTATAACAACCATTAATTACTCGCCTTCAGGTATTTAAAAAGAAATATCTCTCCTTAAATGTTCACATTTGGTTGGAACTGATAACCTTCCGAACTCACTTATTAAACAGTAAAGAGATATTCCACCTAAAAAACGCAAATTATTCTCAGTATTTCTCAAAGACGGTTTCTTCCTCAATTTTTGGAAAACTTCTATTATAATACCAGTTTTTAAATCTGGTACACACTCTGATATTCATAACTACCGCGGTGTTCATAAAACGCTCTCTCTTGTTAAAAGCTTTGAAAAATTCATTGAAAAATTTATGGATTTTTGCAAAAATAATCAAATACTCAACTCCTAGTCACATGGCTTTTTACTGGATCGCTATTGTGAAATCTGCCATTTGTCTTTCTTAATCTACTAAACTCTCTTCCTCATGATCGTCTATCTGCAGTATCTATTTATTTTGGATCTTATTAGGGCATTCGATAAAATGCCTCCTATACGACTTCTAGCTAAACTAGAGGCTAAAGGCTTTCGTAGTCCCCTTACTGACTTTATTAGGTCATACCTATCTGATCGAAAACAAAAGTATGAGTGGGTGGGTGGGTGATGTCCTTCAAGGTACCTTATTAGGTCCTTTGTTGTTCCAACTTTACACAAAGGAGATTTCATCGATAGCTAAACATTCTCAATCTTATATTTATGCTGATGACATCAAATGCGTGTATTCCTTTCCTATATCTACGGCTGAATGATGCCTAGAACAAATTCATTCGGACTTAGACGCTCTTTCGGCGTGGAGCTCCACACGGCTAATGGAGTTCTCACATTCTACGTGTCACAACATGACTTTTGGGCCTGTTAAGCTGGTGCGACCTTTTATTTTTAAAGTTTTCCCTATGCTCAATGTTCATCCATCAAGTTCTATGGCTTTAGCTATCATAATAAATTAGATGTTTCGCCTGATGCGATAGAATAACGACCAAAGCTGCTGAGATTTGCGGCTTTTTTTTATTATAAGTTCTACCTTCCTTAAATTAAATTAAGACTTTATCGTATGTTTGTTCTTCCCATTCTTGAATTTTGCTGACCATTCTTCGGTTCACTGGACGGATCTAACCGTTGAAAAAGTGAAAATGTCCAAAGACATTTCACAAAAAATCCTGTTTCCGACCCTTTCAACTACTTCCTACTCAACAAGATTCCAGCTAACGAAGCTAAATATTTTTTGGGTCAAAAGACTGGAAACAGGCTTTTGCTCTTTTTGCGACTAAATAATAGCTCAACTCTTTCCAAGTTTTCTGTCATTAACCCCGTCATAACATAAGAAATTTTGCACTTATTATACCTTCTCCTGCATCATCCACGTGTAAACACTCTCTATTCTTTGCTTCTAGGTAAAGCTTCCATTGGAATAACTTGTCAATTGAAATAAGGTCGTTAACTAGTCTATCTGCATTCAAGCGAAGACTGCACATTTATCTTAACACTGATTCATTTAACCTTTTATTTTTCTCATCTTTTCCCAATAGTTTTTCCCATGACTCGGAGAAAGGACCATTGGGAATTAAGTGCCCCTCTGTTAACTATATTTTCGTGACCTCGAGTCCCCCATGAACCGTGATCTCTTCTTACATCACCAGTCATCCAAACTATATAGTCATTCGGGCGTACAAATTCGGTGTTCCACAGTCTAAAATGCTGATGTTTCTTTGGTTACTAACCATCATCATAATTAAATTCTTGATCCAAAGATGCTAAGGCCTCAAGATCATTGACGCATTTTCATGAGCTTTTGTTTCATACGCCTAAGTGATCAAGAAAGAACAATCTCGACGCTTCATTATCTCATTCTGAAATGCTACTGTTGTATTACCCTACTCTACCACCTGACCTTATTTTCCTTAGCAGTTTTTTTTCTCCTACCTTCTCTTCGAAAATGAAGGCCTATTGAACTCTGCCTCCATTTTTAAGATAGGAGTTTTTTCACGGCCTATTTTTCTAGTTCACTATTAAATTCAAAAAATCGCTAACTGCTGACCTAACAGGACAAGTTCCGTCTGTATTATTAAGTATTTGTACATTTTATCCGCACACATTGTCATAATTTTATTTCGTTACTAATGTTTGTTTAGACAATGCCTTGCCGGTGATATACAAATATAAATTCTTAAAATAAAAAAAATAAAATCTGATAACATTCCAAACTTACTTATTTAACAGTTAAGAGATTTTCAAGATTAACTAAGCAAATTATTCTCAGTATTTCTCGAAAACAGTTTCTTCCTCAATTTTCGGAAAACTTCTATTATAATACCAGTTTTAAATCTGGTACCCACTCTGATATTAATAACTATCGTGGTGTTCATAAAACGCCCTCTCTTGATAAAATCTTTGGAAAACTCATTGAAAAAGTTATGGATTTTTGCAAAAGTAATCAAATACTCAACTCCTAGTCACATGGCTTTTTACTGGATCGCTATTGTGAAACCTGCCATTTGTCTTTCTTAATCTACTAAACTCTCTTCCTCATGATTGTCTATCTGCAGTAGCTATTTATTTTGATCTTATTAGGGCATTCGATAAAATGCCTCATATACGACTTCTAGCTAAACTAGAGGCTAAAGGCTTTCGTAGTCCCCTTACTGACTTTATTATGTCATACATATCTCATCGAAAGCAAAACGTTTGATTGGGTGGTGTCCTTTAAAGCACCTTATTAGGTCCTTTGTTGTTCTTACTTTACACAAAGGAGATTTCATCGATAGCTAAACATTCTCAATCTTATATTTATGCTGATGACATCAAATGCGTGTATTCTTTTCCTATATATACGGCCGAACGATGCCTAGAACAAATTCCTTTGGACTTTGACGCTTTTTCGGCGTGGAGCTCCACACGGCTAATGGAGTTCTCATTTTCTACGTGTCGCAATACGACTTTTGGGCCTGTAAAGTTGCCGTTGCCTATTATTTTTAAAGGATGCCCGATGCTCAATGTTCATCCATCAAGTTCTATGGCTTAAGCTACCATAATAAATTAGATGTTTCGCCTGATGCGGATAGAATAACGACCAAAGCTGCTCAGATTTGTGGCTTTATTTCTTATAATTTATACCTTCCTGAAATTAAATTAAGATGTTATCGTATGTTTGTTCTTCCCCTTCTTGAATTTTGCTGACCTTTCTTCGGTTAATGAACGGATCTATCCGTTCAAAAAAAATTTCCAAAGACATTTCACAAAAAACACCTGTATCCGACTCTTTTAAATAATTCCTATTCAACTATATGCCACCATTAAGCACTAATTATACCTCCTCCTTCATCTTTTACATATAAATGCCCTCCTATCTTTGCTTATAGGTAAAGTTTTCTTTGTAATAACTTGCCAATTGGAATTGATTCGTTAAATAGTCTATCTGCATTCAAGGGAAGACTGCACATTTATCTTAACACTGATTCATTTAACCTTTTATTTTCCTCATCTTTTCCGAGCAGCTTTCTCTATGACCCGGAGAAAGGAACATCGGGAATTTAAGTGACGTTTAAACTATTTTTCTCTACCCCCAGGTCCCCCAGGAACAATGATGTCACATAATACCACCAGTTATTCGTACGATGAAGTAATTCGGACGTACATAATCAAAAATTCTCCCGTTTCATTGGACACTTACCAGCATCAGAATTAAATTCTGGATCCTATGATGCTAAGACGTTAAGTTCACTGATGCCTATTCGCTAGATTTATTTTCATGCGTCTTAGTTATTAAGAACGAACAATATCGACGTTTCATTATCTCATTCTGAAATGATACTGCAATTTTAGCCTAATCTAACCCCTTAACTTTTTTCTTCTTTAGCTGTTTTTTTACTTCTATCTTTGTTTGAAATTGGATACCAATTGAAATCTGCCTCCATTTTCAAGATAGGAGTTTTTTCACTGCCAATTTTCTAGTTTAACATTAATTTAAAAACATCGATGACTATTGCCCTAACAGAACAAGTTCGGCCTACATTATTAAATATTTGTTTATTTTAGCTGCATACTGTCATAATGTTAATGCACCTGCGTACCATTCGTTGTCTGGTCCTCGAAAATTTTGGCTGTTCACACCGGTCATAGTCTTCAAGTCTGACTCATTCATTAACGCGCAGAATGCCCTGTGACCGCTCCGAATTATCACATATTTGGGAATTTTATTGCAACTATCACATAAATGAAATAGAGAAGACCTTCTCTTTGGTAGTGCAATAAATAGTAGAAAAATTTGAACAATTATTTAAAAAAAATATTGTGTTAATCTATAATTTATGTATTCACCTTAGCAATGCCAAGGTTAATTATTTTAACTGCTAGCTCTGAATAACGGGAAATTGTTTACCACTATGACTTATCGCGCAAGAACATTTGCAAATGTTGCGATGGAAATTTAGAGAAAACTGTAGATGCCACTACTAAAGCGGTCAGAACAGAAACCTATTGGTGCTGGACGGCGAGCAAAAATGGAAGGAGCAGGTGTTATGAAACTTACTGTTTTGCAAAGACCTGAACTGGAGGAGAAGATTGTGTTTAGTTTTGGGATTGACGGGAGACACTGACGAAGAAACTGAACGGAGAGAGGAAGACTTGAGCAGACTTGGAGGATTTAAAGACAACTTATTAATGCAAATGCACGAGAGCGTACAGTGTACAAGTATTTAAAGTGACGCCTATATTGCAAAGTGATTTCTGTTCACATATTTAGTGACCCTTTTTCGAAGATATAGAGGAAGCTACTTTGAGTCAGTTTTAACATAACGATGCAACCTTTTAAAAGCAGGCAGGCTATGTAATGAAATTATATCGATCGGCACGATATTTCAAAAGAATTTTTACTTGGAAGAAAGTGGGAGATAGCCACCAAAACATTGTATTTATGCAGTTCTGCAAACTTTGGATGAGCAACAACCCGAATAAGTAGGCTGGCGTGCCACAAACGTACACGCAACCAAGAATACTATCTTATGCATAACTGATTTTCCTCTCCTTAATAATTCCAGATTAAGTTGTCTTGGATTAAGAGAGTCCGCTGAACCACGCGTTAACATACTTCTGACATATTTCTGTTTAATATACATCCCAAATGTTAGGATAAAAATCAACACCTAACTTCAAAAGCCCATAATAAAATTAAAGTCCATCCTTTCTACCTCTTCAAGTCTCCTTGATATATTCTATAATTTCATCATGACTGTCATCAACGTCTCAAAACTAGCTCTGGATTGCTTTTTGCTAGTGAGTTGACGCCGAAGAACTTTAAAATGCGCATTTAATTTAAATTCGTATAGCGTTGAAATTTTACTGTGCCGTGTAATTGTACAGATAATATCGAGACTCAGCTCCCGGTACCATAAGGCATGACTGCAAAATCAAATGTGGCTCCTGAACGTGAATTCCGAAAAGAGCCATCCACAAGTTCATGCACATCTTGCACTGAATCAGGCGTGCTTTTATAGTAATTTCTACCTAACTGTTTTTGCGGATCTTAAGTCCTTTTTTTAGACCGCATTTGGAATACGGAATTCCATCATAGATGCCCTAGATGAAGAAACACAGTGGTCCCATTGAGCAGGTGCAGAGACGGGCAACAAAATTGGTGGGTGGTCATAGGACCCTGCTATAGTCAGAAAGACTTATCAAGCTTAACTTATTTCCCTTATCCTGTAGACAAATAAGATGTGACCGGCTATGGACGTTCCACTTTATTCACAGACACACCTGTTCGCTAAAATCTGAAGATTTCTTTGCATTTACAAACAAGCCTTACCTGCACGGTCATCCATATAAGTTCAAACGCGAATGTATGCACTTAAATAAACGAAAGGTTTCTTGCAATCAGCGAATGGTTCGACCATGGAACTCACTTTTAAGAGAAATAATGATATCAGATACCGCGGATATGTTCAAAGGGCAGTTGGCGAGCTTAATTTTTGATAACCGATGAGTCTCACTACAGGACCATCTTCAGCCAGCCATTATATTTACTTAGTGATTTTAGATTATATGTATCGTACCACCACACATTTGACCTTAAATTTTTCCATCAACCTTATACATGAGTGTATTAAATGCTTTCTGCATACACTTGCATTTATAATTTCCATTGAACATAAAAAGGATCAACAAGGGCTACATCCGTAATCCTCGAAAGATATAAAATACCAAATTGACAATGGATGTACCGTCTCGAACCCTCAGGAGCCAAAAGGGGATTCTGATTTTGATTAGCAGTAACAAACACAGTGAACAATATGCTCGTAGGTTGTGTCTAATTATTTCACCGCAGCTTGGTTTATGGAGAAACCATGGTTCATGGGGGGACAGGATGTCTCCAAAACAACTGCGTCAAGGCATGGTGAAGGCCTGTTAGGATTTTGTTATCTGACGTGGCATGGTGCGGCTACCTAATCTTGCTACGGCACGTCATTCAACACGTAGAGGCTACTATCTTGCAGTCTTGCAAGGCTTATAAACCCAAAATGACCTCCGTGCGTCCACGATGACCCCCTAAAACCGACTTTTTATTGCTCAAGAGTGCCCTAAGAGCGCAAATGAGAGGCCTTGTGAGTTCGATAAAGATCTTTTCGCATAGATTTTGGGAACATTCGTGGGGCCACATATGGGATATTCCCTACAATTGTAGAGACCCTGGACTGTTCAAAATCAGAATTGTATCGAAAAGGGTTTTGAATAGCCATCAAAAGGTTTAGGGTTCAACGTTCATTACCGTATGCAACCTGTCTAACAAACCTTACTCTGTTCCCTTTGAGTTATAGGCAAACTTTTGGGGATCATCAAAAGGCATTGTGCATTCTGATGAGATTCGATTGCTGTCTGGCCTATGAGGATGGTTTTGAATTTGCTACCACATCCAATCTCCGAGTTCACTCATTTAAACTATGGGCTCAACTGGATAGTCTAAAGTTGCGCAGGTTCTCGTTCTCTTTCAGAGTGGTCAAACCACGGATGCCCTCTCCGAAGATGTTGTTATGTCATCATAAGTGGAAAGCTTTAATAGAGGCCTTGACAGCTTTGTGTTGCCAACTGGGCCAGAGCGATGAGAGTTTATATTTGATACTTCAGACCCATACCCCAACAGACATATTTTATGGTCCTTTTTGAATAATTGTTACCCACACGGTGTTCTGTAGGACAAACCCAATTTTATGTTGCAAATAGCGTACGTAAGAGCTCATACCCATTTTCTTCAATAAATTGAACCAAACTAAGTGATTTCCACGTTTCGCCGGGCCATCCCAAAAATTTCGTGGGGAGTATCCTTTCCCCTCATTCGTTTTCCACTTATAGAGTATTTTTTAAGCGGTTGGCTATATTAGTACACTTTCGTGTACCATCTCATACCCCAATACCCTAACAAGCGTAAAATAATTTTTAAAAGGGCCCTTGTCTACTTTTAGATATATAACAATTTCATGTTTACTTCCGTCTAGGCTTAACGCAGTCAGTGTTCGAGTTCATAAAATGTAGTGAACAAGAAAAGACTTGTTCATGGGTGAAGATGATAAATAGATCTTCGAAAACTGATTAACCAAACAACAAATCAGATACCTGTGATTTTACACTATGTTTCTTCAGAATGCTTTGCGAAAAGACCAGAATGTTCTAGCAAGTCCTCTCTTGGTACTCGAACACTTGGTGCTGAATGGCTGTGCTGGAATATGGACCTTATGAGTGGGCTACATGGATAATACGCTTAATATTTTAAGCCATATATCGTGAAAAAATACTCCAGCTCTATCATTTTTGCAGCATTTACTGTAGTTCTTATCAAAAACCATTAACGTATATAAGATCACCCTCGCTCCTCTATCCACCAATTTTATGGCCCTAATAGACTACACCGAGAACCCGCTGAATGATCGCATAATTCAAACTTAATTATTTCGCACTGGATTTCTCTTTCACAAACCTTCTTAATATTACGATAAGCTCAAGGTATGTGTTAAGGTTAGCAACTGAAGTTTTACTAAGCTAAAATTAGGGGGGAAGAGGTGGAATTCAGCCATCCAACGACGGGTCGTCGGCTCAAAGTGTTTCATTCTTAAGTCTTTTAAACGGTAATTTACTTTGCTTCTTTTCCTTGGCCTTGGATTTAATTTATCTTATAACCAAATACAAGTTAAATTAAATTCTTTCCATATCATGTATTATTACATTTAGTTGCAATTTTTTATTTAAAAGCATTATTGAAGTACTGCCTAAGTCGACATCAAATTCATATCAGAGCTTACGATATGCAGTGAGCTAGTATGCATTGATAAGTTACCTCTCCCCCTCTAAACTGTCTTTTTTGACCACCGCTCGCGTAGGTGTCGGGAATTTTAAACCAACCACGCACTCGCATCTGAGGGCTGTGATTTTCTGTGTGGAAATTAAAAAGAAACACAGTTATGTTTTAATAGGTGACACATAAAAAAAAGATACAGCAACTTTCTCGTTTGTGATGTCGCCAACCAGTGGTCGGCAGCATGTCACCCGGTCAAACCAATGAAGTCTCAAGGCACTCAAGCGTTGAAATTTCGAGACTGGGAACTTTCGTCACCCATTCCTCTATTTTTATAAAATTTACAGTGTCTCCTGATTTTAACATCAGTTGTCCGACATTTTCTCGAATATTTCTCCAGATGACCACTTGCAATATTTTCTGTCGCCGTGGAGCTTATGTCTGTAAATTGATGCGAGACTCTAGTATCATTCTGTCGTTCACCCCGAATAATCTGTTTAAGTTACTGGAAGAGATCTTATAGACCGCAAAAATTTGAGCTGTATGGGCTGTGTTTTCCTCCGTTGTGCTCGACTTCGAAAGTTACCTATCGGGACCTTCGTGGCAGCTTTCGTTATATTGGTTGGCACGCAGCTTGATCTGTTGCTTAGGGGGTCGGGAGATGTCCATTTTTCGAAGTGGTTCATGATGGAGTCTTAAAAAGTGTTATGTTGCTCCTGGCAAACTGCCAATGCATGGACATTAGTACTCATAGCTTTGACTATACAACGACGCCATTATGCTTCCGCGAAGATGCCCATTATGCTGTGTTTGAGAAGTTAATACCAATGGCAAAGCTCTACGCACAGATGAGTTTAATGTGTAGCGTCATGGTGGCACTTCACTTGTGGTTTACGGTCCTCGCAAAGACATGGCCCTAACAGAGTCGGTCATAACGTACGTACCCCATCCTATTATATTCCGAAATCTTCAGCCGGTCACCTGTACCCAATTATCTCGCCTGTCCATATGATTACAGGACGAGCTCTGATCAGACCGGATCGTTGTGCTCTTCGGAAGCAGTAATGATTTTTGTAGTCCATTCAAACACACGACCCATCGTAGTAAATTTGTGGATCAGCACAAGTTTTCCATCATAATGAGGTGATAAGCTTCTGAAATGGTTAATTCTATCGACCGTAATATATTAGAGTCGGCTGCGGAGCGGATTGACTTCCCATCATCCGTACTTATCGTGGTTGACATAATTAACAATTAGCCAAAAAAGGTGACTTATGTTCTACCTTGTATAAACTTTGTAAAACTTTCCGCATATTCAATGGCAAGACTCCGTTGTGGACCCGTGTGCGTCTATGTCGCCGTGGTATGCAAGGTGAGTACTAAAAACCAGTCCAGACAGGATATGGATCTCCAGGTGGCGTTAGATGTTGTAGGACATGACTTTGGTTCACGAATCGGCCATCTCATGCGGGGAGTTCTTAGAATTTTCACACCGGTTCCTGGATCATCCCGTGTTAGGATTAAAATGAATTATACCATGCGAAGCATTGCAAATATCTGAAGTCCCAACTAGGCAGATAAAATGCAACTGAAATTATTTAAGTAGAAAGTATTAGAGCCCACTTTAAGGTCTTGAATCGGCAACGCCCTGCCAGTAAACCCAATCTTCCCACAGGAACAGCTGACGTCTTCTCCAATCAGTAGGAATAACGGGAAGTTTGGAGTCAACACGAACGCTTTTGTAAAAAATCGCACCTTCGAAAAAACACTGCATGTCGGCGATGCCGTTTGCCACAATTGAGATCCATTGACTCTATTAGATACTTATTCGGGGAAAAGTAGCCTCTACAAGCATACCGCGTTGATGGTAATTGAAACTTATTTGGCCGATTTCCAAACCCTATTATATATGATAGGTGATGTAACAACGGCCCAAAATACATTTTCATAGATCGTTGGATTTATTGGGTACAGTTCACCGCTTTTGGTTTTGGACGGTAGAACTCCTTCATTATGGCTGCCTTTGTGCGTTTCACTGGCCACGCATTAAATGTCATCAAGCCCGTTGAATGGTGAAATCCTGTATCTGTAGCCTTAACATCGTGGCAACGACAGAAAGCTCTCGTTGCACGTTTAAATCAAAACGACTATTTCATTCACATGACATTAACAGGGACTTAGGATTATACTTAATTGTACTTGGCATGTTTGCCATCATATCTGATCTAGTTGGCCTCGATGGCATCAAAAACTGTACCTCTCCTCGCTTTACAATCTGTCGCAGTATATCTGGGCAACTCAACCCGTTCTATTTGTCAGCGACGAAGACTGAATACCGAGGGTCTTAGAACCACTTCCATGTCTTGACGAACTGTGTTGAATCAGGTTTTGATTTGACTCCCCCCTCAGCGCTTCCAAGTAGTGGTGCTGCATCGAGGGTAGCAACACTGAGGTCCTGAGGTGTACAGAGAAGAATGTGCCAATGTCGTCTTTCTTGAGTCGCCTTGAATATCTTTGAGATGTTATCGCAATTAGTGCTCGAATTTGCTACTAGTCACCGTGGAATTCGATAATACGACTGCTCACTTATCGTTCGGGACTCTGTTTGGTTATCTATCAAAGCTGCGTAACAAATCGAAAATTCTCGAGAATGGTGACGGCGCAATCATCTACAACGTTGCTCACGGTCTATACCGCACGCTTGCACGTCGTCTTATTGGCCGTCTTGGTGACGGATATAAATTTGGCCGAGTCCGACTCCGTCATCTTCCGTCGCCTGCGACCTTTATACACAGAGTGAACACCCTAGAATTTTATACCTACTTTCATGTTTGGACACTAATCATGTCTGATCTGTCCGCTTTTAATAATGTCGTGGTAAGAGAGAGAGAGAGAGAGAGAGAGAAAGAGAGAGAGAGAGAGAGAGAGAGAGAGCGAGAGAGAGAGAGAGAAAGCCAGAAATCCCCCAGAGATCTTGAATGTTCTTGGACAAGGGTCTGGGGTTTAAACTTTAGAAAACAATAGACAATTGGTAGAGGTTGTATTTTCTGACATTCATGTAAGCGGATCAACGTGCGCTTATACATTCCAGCGTCCAGTACAACAGCTAGGCTAACAGGTTTGCTCAATCTTGAATGTTCTTGGACAAGGGTCTGGGGTTTAAACTTTAGAAAACAATAGACAATTGGTAGAGGTTGTATTTTCTGACATTCATGTAAGCGGATCAACGTGCGCTTATACATTCCAGCGTCCAGTACAACAGCTAGGCTAACAGGTTTGCTCAATCTCTCCATGATAACTGAATGAGAACTCTTCACCATCATTTTCGTGTTTCTACCTAAAGCACGTGCCCACCGTTCCGCTATCTCTGTTTTGTTACACTCGAATGGCTGGTAAAGTGCAAATATTTTCTAAAATATTCTCGGGTATCTTATCTTTTCTTCTGGTTTCCTGTAAAGTTTCGGACCAAAAATGTTTCTTTTTGTAGATCCTTCTCCTTTGAAGCATCGGAGACGTAATAATGATGCAGGTTCAAGTCGTAGGTTTTCGGATTTCACATCTAACTTTGCTGTAAAGGATCCATCAGAGGACACCGAGTGGAATGCTATTTTGCGTGAGAAGGGAATTTTACCACCTTTACCGAAACCGACGGAAGAATCACCCGGTCCATCGCCTGAAACAAAAAGTAAGTACCTTGCGTCCCCTGTCTCTGAATGAATATTTGTTCTGCTCAAAACTATCCCTGCTGCGTTCGGCACCACAGAGAGGCATTCAGCGCTCGATTCAGTCAACGTGACGTTAAGATCGAGGTTTTGTAGTTGGTGAATAGGCGAACGTACCTGCTATTTGAACTTGAATATTCCCAATCGCAGATAACATAATACGCGTCTATGGCTGCTTCTTAATGAGGCTTGCCAATAGAGCATGGTGTGTCGGGGGAAGCGGAGGGCGGGTGAGCCGGTGAGCGGTAGAGGCTGTGCGAGTCTCGTTCACTCAACTCACACAACTCACCCCTACTACACTCATTCCGTGGAGCACGCGGTGGACATCGTTGTTTGTAATGGTCGTAGGTTTTCGACTTAATACTCAAGCACTATATAACTTCATCCTTCCCCCCGCGCTAATGTGGGGCATGACAGAAAGACAATTCCTGCCTCTTATCTTTTTTTCGGCCAAAATTTCCTAGACGAGCAATTAACAGTGATGATTATAGACCTGTATATAGGCAGACTGTCTCTCTTAGTGTACAAAATTTATTGTGCGGTAGTCCGTTGCGAAGCCTCTTTTAGTGAAGCCTATTATCTCGAATACAAATACTTCCTTCTCTCTCAGTCAGCTGCAGGATCCAAGGGGATAGCTTATGGGTGCATTAGAAGCGAGCAACGCAGTCCTTTCCGATCTTGGGGTGGGTGCTT
Source organism: Schistocephalus solidus (assembly GCA_017591395.1). Taxonomy (NCBI): domain Eukaryota; kingdom Metazoa; phylum Platyhelminthes; class Cestoda; order Diphyllobothriidea; family Diphyllobothriidae; genus Schistocephalus; species Schistocephalus solidus. The sequence goes on from WEDG01005286.1 coordinate 67,637, forward strand.
TATCATACTAGTCAGCGGTAGCGTGCAAAATCCGCCATGTCATACTTTTAGTTGGCCCAATTCCATAGCCAAGTTCTGTCTGTCTGCTTTGGGAATCGTGTGCAAGCTCTGGCACTAAACTCTAGGCTTAAGGTCGTCAAAATAATCCTTTTTGAACAGTGTTTACTATCGTTTCCTGATTTAGTTTATTTGGAGCGCATTGTTGGCAGGTGAATCAGATTATGAAAAAGTAATTTAGGAAGTTTCGTGTCAATATTTTCCCGACGGCCATTTAACCTTACAGTTTTAATTCCCAGGTTGAAGGTTTGTAGTGCTATCACTGGACGTCATTTGACGTTCAACCATTAGTCCCGCTAATACCACTCGTGGCCTTTCCCATAACCTTCACTCCACTAGAAGGCCTACATTTTTCAACCACAAATCGCGTCTCTAAGCCTCACAATTACTTGAATTTCCAAGCCTTTTCGATGTGATAAGCCAGCAGAAAAATGTAGCTTCGAAGAAAGGTGGACTCGTGCCCTCTTGTTTCTTACTTCACTTTAGGACGCGAAGCTGCCGAACGCCTCTCCTATGACAAGTTAACGGCGAGAATCGAGTCCCTTGAGGATACCGGCCAGGACGAAGACGAAACCAAGTTCCTCGAGGAGTACCGTCAGAAACGGATGGCTGAGATGCGTCAGGCGGCAGCCAGAGCGAAGTTCGGCTCTGTGCGCGAAGTGACAAAGACCGACTGGGTCAACGAGATTAATCAAGCCGGGAAAGGTGTCTATGTAGTTGTTCATATTACGCGCCAAGGGTAAGTCATCGCTTATATATATATATATATATATATATATATATATATATATATATATATATATATATATATATATGATAAAGTGGAACGGACAAAGAAAAGGGAGACCGGAATGGCCATTTCTGGCTTATTAGCCGTCATCAGCCAGCCATACCCAATCCCAAGTGTGAACACCTGGGATTCGAACCCGCGACCTTTGGTAATTGAGTCGAACACTCTACCATTGAGCCACGGGCTCGTTGCTTTGTCGCTTGTGATCGGGAATATGATGATAGTGTGCGGCTCACCGATCTGCTTAAGGAACATGTATGTTCCAAATCCCAGGTGTTCCACACTTGGGATTGGGTATGGCTGGCTGATGACGGCTAATAAGACAGAAATGGCCATTCCGGTCTCCCTTGTCTCTGTCGGTTCCACTTTATCAACATATGCTACACGTCGCTATGCGACCGCCTGCGAGGGGCTCTAGTCTGAGCTCCAGGGCACAACGGAACATACATGTTCCTTAAGCAGATCGGTGAGCCGCAAACTATCATATATATATATATATATTAGAAGACATGAAATTCTTTGGGAAAATACAAACTTTAATGCGTGAATTTTTGAAACTGCTGCCCCAGCTCATCGTCAGACTTTGGGATGTGTTCAAGAACAATTAACTAATTAACCGTGTCTAACAGAAGATTATACGGTTGGACGAATCTGTGCCAATACGCATTAAGTGCAGGTTGTCATCCTGTTATGATTGGCCCTGCGCATTTGAATTTGTCCTTGAGGATTCTCTATGTGGAATCTAATTCGATATGCCGATTGATGCATGCCTCACCTGAGTGCATTGCTTTTCCAGGACTTTGCGGCCTTTTCTCATTGGGCAGCTGCCCACAATCCGAGCGCTCTCCTATGCGAATTTATGCCCTGTGTCCAGTGTGTGCCGGCAACCTGTTATAGATGGTCCCGTCTTCTGAACGTTAACTGATGTTCGTGTATACGGGTTGTGATGAATTTCCCAGTTTGCCCACAATAAACGGCATAACAACTGGAACATGGGATCTAGTAGACAACACCTTTTCTCTCAAGATAGCCAACCCTGTCCTTAGGGTGTACAAGCTGTGAGCGTAAAGCAGATGTAGGGTAGTGTGCTACTTGTGTCTGTTGTCTTTTCTCAGCTGTCTTTCGACAAGCTCTGATACATCTTTCACGCATGGGAGAGTTCGCAAGGTCATTGTTTTGGGTGCCTTTCTCTTTGGATTCTTGCCGCTTCAGACATTGCATGAGGTCACGTGGGTATCCATTTTCGGAGAATAATTTAAAGAGGTATTTTATTTCGGCCTGATAACTTTCTTCATCGTAGCAGTGTATTCTGGCTCGATTTAGGTGACTGTAGACAAAACTCATTTTGTTAGAGACGGGGTGGTTACTCTTACAGTGTATGATGACCTCAGAATATGTTTCTTTGCCATAAACTGATGTATGGAGTGATCCATCAGTTCTTCATTGTTCTAGGACATCAAGAAATGAGAGTTGTCCATCAACCTCTGTTTCGAACGTGAATTAAATTCCTGGAAATGTAAAGTTAAGATTATTGTGGAGGAGGTCTAAGTGTTTCCTCTTGATGATAAAAATGTGTCATCAACGTAGCGCCGCCATATTTTTGGTTCAATTGTAGGAAGAACTGTCGATTCTAATTTCTGCATTACAGCCTCGGCCAGAAAGCCGGATATGGGTGACCCCATAGGGGCCCATTTAAGTTGTTGATAGCATTGGCCGGAGAAGGAAAAGTTGGTTTCTAGACAAAGGTCTAGGAGTGGAGTAAAGCCTCGGCAGGTACATCAGTGACGTAGGTGTGGAGTAGTTCTTCAGTGCATGATCTCGCTAAATCAAGGGGGATCGAGGTGAAGAGCGAGACCACATCGAATGAAACCATTACCTCATCAGGTGTAACTGTGATTTCTTTTAATTTGTCTAGAAAACTTTTTGAGTCTTCAACGGAGTACTCAGAGTTCTTTGTAAGTGGATGTAATTGGTGAAATAGCCACTTTGATATTTTATAGTTGGGTGCACCGATTAAGGGGACTATCGGTCGCAGTGGGGTACCAGTATTGTGAATTTTTGGAAGACCGCATATTTTGGTAATGTTGGGTTATTCCTGTTTTATGGATTAAGCAAGAACTTATGCGATTCATTTCTTTCCCGTAAGGCGTTTCAGTGTGTTTTCAATGCATGAGTTTTGTAATCATGTGGGGTCAGCAGACAGGGTTTGTATGCTGAATCGTCTTTTAAGACGGACGATATCTTCTCTGTGTAGTCTGATTTGTTTAGGATGGTGGTGGCACCTCCTTTGTCGGCCGGTAGAATAATGATGTTCTTGTCTTGTGTAAGTGCATTGAATGTCTTTCTTTTCTCGTAAGATAACATTGAGTGCTTACTTAGGTTCTTCAAGGCTCGTCTGAAACGAGAGTTTTACTCGTAAATTTTCAAGCTGGTTACACCATCCCGTCGTCAGACGAAACGAAAAGTGAGATATGGGCTTGTCACATATGAGTAAGTCATGTCAGCACACGCTACTGGCCTCGCCAGTCTGAACTGCTGCCTGAGCATTTTTTGCACAAAAAGCGTCCGGTTTGCAGTGGTTAAGACACATCATTTTTAAGCCCGCACTCGATTTGCTTTTGTTGGCAACAGCCGTCATTATCTCACCTGTCTGACACCGCTTTCATGTCCAACCTCGTGGGTCAAAGAAGGCGACATCAAAAAGGACCTACAATAAGACGCCGGACTAGGTTTATCTCTTGAATCTCTTTCAAGATGTCCAGAGTGGGCTTGTTGGAGATAAGGCCACCGTCGAGATAAGGTCCACAGGAATCGAAAGTAGGTTAGAACTACACGCCAAATCAGTTGCGGATCCTTAGACATACGTACGTACACGACACTTCAACCGTTGTAGTCCGACCATATCCACCTTATGTTCCACAGAAGGGTGGTCCGGCGACGGTGACTTGCGCGTGGATTAGTTTAAAGTGATAGTAGCCTTGTGCTGCAGCTACCGCACCCTCTCCTCCTCCCCCACCTGAGGCCGGTGCCATGACAGAGTCAAGAAGACCAGAGGCGGGAGAGGACGCAGGTTGCTGGTGCGGCCCGATTTGCCCCTGGGCGTACCACCACACCTGGCTCGGATCCCACGGAGTGGGACTTACACACGATAGTTCAACCGTCGATTTCGACTATGTCCTCCGTATGCTTTACGGAAGGTTGCTCCGAGTTATCCTGTCAATTGGCACCTGGCTCGGATCCCATGGATTGGCAGTGCCATAAAGGCCACATTAAGAAGGAGCCATTGCAGCCTGACTCTCAGTCCGCCAGTCAGCCACTCCACACAAAACACACATTGGGTTGACCACGATGTCCGAGTTATCCCGTCAGTTGGCAAACCTTCCAAGCCACGGCTTTTAGCGCACCGTGATATTTTCAAGCGCGTCAGATTGTTTATAGTGAGGAAAATACGCTGAGCTCTCGACCTCACTCCCTCCCCCACCCCCACAATCAGACCACCGTCCGAGCCGGACAGTTGTCTGATTCGGAAGTGGGCGCAGCTACTGGTGACCTCGTCTACGTGTACTACATACACGACCTGGCCCACCAAACACAAGCACAAGGATTTCACTCAACATGGGTTTGAACGGCTCACATCTCACATGTGTGAGATAGCCAGAGGTCACGATAAAAAGTATCCATCGCAGCCTGACTCTCAAACTAACAGTCAGCCACTCCGCACAACTGAATACGAGGTCTACGTGTAATAGTCAGTTGGCAACCGTCCAACCCACGACGCTTATCGTCCCGTGGTATTCTCACGCTCAGATCATACATGCAGCAGAGGAGCCACATGGAGAAGGGGCCGAGGGTCATATTTGCCTCTCAATCAGCTATGCAGATTGAGATCAGGTTTTGTGGTGTTGCATGTGCTCATGTGAGGTGCAGAGGCTGATGAGGAGAGATGTAGTGTTGTGGTATAAACGGCGGTGTTCTACCGCAGGTTTTCATGGAAACGCATATGACCCAATAGGCCCATGCGGTGTGTGAATGTGCGTGGGCAGTGCGGACAGTTGAGTCGGGTGCGGCGGGTGTATGTTGGTGCTCCTGGAACTGGTTCGCCGGTCTCTGTACGGTGGATTCGCAAGTGACCAACCAGGCCAATTTGTGATGTGCATGCGCGGTGACAATGATGACAGGATAGGTCGGGAGTTGATGAGTCTGGGGGCTCTGTTGCTGGTAATAATAATTGCGCTCATGGGAGGAATGTGGGAAGTGTTGATGGGTGCGCAAGATGTTCTGGCATCGCGGCGGATTCCGCTTTCGTGGATGCGCATGTGACTGAGCAGGCTCATGCGGTAAGTGAAATCGCGGGGGCAGTGAGGGCATTGACGTCGGTGGTCTCTGCTGTGTGTTGTTGCTCAAGGCACAAGTTCGTCAGTCTCTGTGCGATGGATTTGAAAGTGACCGATCAGGCCGATTTGTGAGGTGAATATGCGATCGCAATGAGGACAGTTAGTACCGATTGCCCATCGCTGGTACTGAGGGCGGTGGTGGTAGAGGAAGCAGGTGGTAAGTAGCCGGAGGTGGCTACTGACGGGGCGGGATTGGGGTAAGTGGCGTTCTTCGCCGTGATCGGCGCAAGGGGTGGGGGAGGAAGGAAGGTGTCGGTGATCGTGGGCGGCGGCGCATCAATGAAGTTGTTATCAGTCGTCGTTGTGGGGTCTGAGGCAAGGGTGGCATAGATTGATGTTGTGGGATTTTTGTTGCATTAAGTTCGAAGATTTTCGACCACGTCAATTCGTGTGGGAATGTGCGTTGACAGCGTGGGCACGTTGCAGGGCTTGGGCATTGGCGGTGTTGATCCGGCGTGCTTGTGACTTGCGAGCCGCTCTTTTGGCCTTAGCAGCGGCGATCCGGTTGGCCTCATAAATTGTTGAACCAGTCTTCACAGATCTTCTCCATGCCAGTCTATCCTGGGCGAGGTCCTCCCAGGTCACCGGGTTGATTTCCAATTGCTTCAGAGATTTCTTCAAAGTTTCCTTGTAGCGTCGTTTTTGATCTCCCTGTCGGCGAGCACCCGTAGCGACATCTCCGAAGTAAATTCGTTTGGGTAGTCGCTCGTCGTCCATTCTCACCAGGTGGCCGCTCCATCGTAGTTGCACTTGCCTCAGCAGGGCGTGGATGCTGAGGATTCCGGTCCGCTCCAGAACTTCCGTTTCCGGGATCCTGTCTTGCTCTTTCAGCTTCAGTATTCTGTGGAGGCAGATGAGATGGAAGTGATTCAGCTTCCTGGCTAGGTTCGAGTAGACGGTCCAGGTCTCCGCTCCGTAACGGAGTGTCGTCAAGACGACGGCATTGTACATCTTCATTTTGATGTTCAGGTGAATACCGTGGTGATTCCGCACGGAGGCCTGCAGCCGACCGAAGGCCTGACTGGCTTTGGAGATCCGTTGGGCAACTTCCTCGTCGATTCCCATGTTGCGTGACAGCGTGCTTCCCAGATAAGCAAAGGTTTCCACGTTTTTGAGTTGAGCACCATTGACATTGATTCGAGGAACATTGTATTCCGCGCTGGGCGGCTGTTGGTGCATGACCATCGTTTTGGCTGTATTGATTGTTAATCCAAAATTGGCGCAGCCTGCGGTGAAGAGATTCATGCTCCTTTGCATGTACTCCTCCACCACAGTGTTAAGCGCGCAGTCGTCCGTTAAGAGCAAGTCATAGACTGTAGTTATAGACACGCGCGTTGGGGTCGGCATACGCTGACAGTTGAGAAGGTGCTTCGGATACCGTCCCGTTGTCAGTGCTGCGCGCCATATCGTCGTGAAGCTCACGCGCCATGTGTTTGAAATGCTCAGGACAGTCGAATTTCTGCATGATTTTCCACAGTCTGTCACGATTCACCGTGTCAAAGGCTTTCGTCAGATCCACAAAGGTAGTGCAGAAGTGGGTTTGAATCTCCTGGCACTTCTCTTATAGCTGGCGAGCGGCGAAAATCATGTCGGTTGTACCGTGGTGTCGTCGGAAGCCATACATACATACATATATATATATATATATATATATATATATATATATATATATATATATATATATATATATATATATATATATATATATATATATATATATAGGTCTTGGGTCGCAGCCCCGAACCCCTCGTAGATAGTCGTATAGCAACCAGTTACGACACGGAAATGAATAACGACAAAGTAGGGGGGGGGGGTTGACCTTTTATAATTAATGTCGCGTCGCCAGCCCACCATACTAAACCGCGGGTTGATATAACGTGGTATTCGACGTTAAGGCTACTTGATATGCAGTGAGCTTCAATGCTGTGACCTTTAGTAGGCAAAGTACGTGTGGACTCTAAACCATAGCTATGGCAACCGAACCTCCTAGCCAACTGGTACCCTACTCCACAGTGCTGCTGTTCAGCGACGACCCTAAAAAAGGCAGTCTCGTGACCAATTTATGTCTTACGAAAGAAACTGCTCGGCTAGCAAAGGGGAAGGCTTTAGTACACAGCCAACTGAGCTACGAGGGGAAGGCTTTAGTACAGCCAACGCTCTAGCCAACTGAGCTACGAGGCCCCCACCGGCGGGAGCAAGGGGAAGGCTTTAGTACAGCCAACGCTCTAGCCAACTGAGCTACGAGGCCCCCACCGGCGGGAGCCGTGAGTTTACTCACACCTGGGTCAAGTTACCCAGCCAGCCTACTGCAACGTATGCCAAATGTTACCCCCCCCCCCAGGTGTTCCGGTCACAAGGCCCGGAAGGCCTTAAATTGTAGCGCATTCAAACCCATCCGAGAGGGGGCGTTTACTGATGAGTAATACTTGCACGATCGTATAAGGTCGTTATTTTTGTCTGGTGGCTTCGAAAAGACGCGTGAACTCAGCATTTTAGATAAGTTAACTCGAGTATTCAGGCCTGGCTGGCTATCTGACGGAGACTAAGTACCATTGCATCGCGTCGATTGATGTTCTAAGGGTAGTGCAGTTAGTTTTTGGGTTATGGGACGACAGTGTAGCCTGTTGGCTTGCCGTCAAATAAAGTGACCACAGTACCGACGAGAGCCCGCGGAAGTGAAGATACCCCTACCGCCATCATTGAATGGAATGTGCGTTATCAGTGGCACATTCCATGAGCCAATGACGGTACGTCATGAAAACCTTCCCCCAAATGAGTCACTTTCCTAGCTCCTGATACTGAGACTTCCTGCAGTACAGCACTTCCGAATCAGGCCGTCTGATGACGGACAACTTGGCGATACCAAACACAAGCTGACAGTGGGGAAAGAATTGCAGCCCCGCCATCAAATGATGACGTTGTATTCTACCTCCTTTTCATGCCTACCACCCCTGCGCCTCAACCCTCTTGTCCTACGCCCTCCATTCAGTTCCCCCTTCTTGATCTCTATACGAAACCCCTAGTTTTACTGGCATGGTTGATTTGACTACTGTCCGTTGAAGCCATGGATGACGAGGCGATGGACAGCTTCGGCAGCATTGTTTGGTTAAACGTGGTCCACGCTAACGAAGGTGCCATATTTCTTGTCTCCAGCAATGAAAAGTGCAGCGTGGTGGACATGCATCTGCGCACCCTCGCGGCACGCTATCCGGACGTGAAATTCGTTCGTGGTGAGGTGACCTCCTGCATTCCTGACCTGCCCGACTCCAATCTACCCACACTCATTGTCTACTACGAGGGCGAAGTGAGGGTCCGGCTGGTTGGTTCCAAGGCCCTCGGCGGACACCCGGTCAGCATAGAAGGTGAGTGCTGGTGAACTCGGATCCACTGTTTCTAGCCCCTCCCCTATTTTCTGGGTTCCAAACATACATCCATTGGCCAACTATCCTTCAGCATACTTCTGACCGCTGAGGCCTGCCGGCGTAGGGTCCTAGTCAGTGCTCCTCAGCTGCCGTCGGTGACAAGGTTTCACCTCATGCGCTTTAACACAAATCTGTTCTAGTCAGAAATGTGCGCATTGCCTTAGGCTCCCGATGGAGACCGTGGTAGCCTTCTGTGCGGACAGGTGATGTGTTTTGTTACTGGGGTACTCGTGTTTGACCTCTCAATGCGTGTGTCTCGCAGGAGTGATCTGGTGAACACGACATACCTTCTTCTCCAGCTCTGATTACTGACGACCTAAAGTCGCCCTGTACTTCGACGATGGCATTGGAGTCACAGCAATGGTAGCGAACTTGTGGGACGGGCGATGACGAGGCGTCCTCCAACGCCCCTCCTACGATGTTGCCAGTGGGGGCTAACTGTCTCTCCTCTGAGAGAACTTCGGTATGCTTGAATTGAAGTCTTTTTGCGTCAACGTCACGTGACCGCGGCCCACGCTAGCCGCACACCTATTCAGGGTTGCTGCCGGTTGTTTGTGCAGTCAGTTAAGTTCTGTCTGCGCGTTGTTCTCATTGTTCATAGGCCTCAACTCCAGTATTTTTTTACTTGTGAGAAAAAATTGCTAACGTTCATTTTTTGGCTTTTAGCTTTGGAAGACCGTCTTGCCAACGCCTCGGTCATTAAACCACCCGAAAGAACCGAAAAATCGTCCAAGAAGCCCACACTCATTCGTGGACGTTCGTCTTCCTCGGAAGATAGCGATTAGGTTGAGGCCGCCACTTTCCGCTTTTGATGCCTCTGTCCTTCAGTTTGAGAAGTGATGAGCCACTCCCTGTTTTAATCCGAAACGCACGTAACTAGCTCCCCCTCCTCCCCCCGCCCCAGTGTCTTTCGCTCTCACTTTTATGCATCGCTTGCATACTTTTGGGATAATATCGCTTTACTTTGGTGTGCAGTTCTGACTTGTCCATCCTCGCTCTCTAACTTTACCGTTCGCTCCTCAAAATCAGTACTGCATATCGTACTGCTAGTGACTCCCCAAAGCCTGTTCTGAGCGCCTTTCGAACCATTTTGTTGGGACTTCGATGCTGTACGGTAAAGTGGCAAAGTTACTAGATATGTCATTACTGCCGGCTGTGAGCTCGGAGTTGCGAGCCAGGTAGTTCTTTTCGAAACTGTCCACTTTTAGAGTCCAGTTGATCAGTTTTCCTATTCCGAGCATTCCCCGTCATCGGCGAATATCTGGATAAAAGCACGTTGGGGGGTAGTGTAGTTGCTTTACGCCTAAACTATCGGCCAATAACGCCCTTACCCGGGGTGCCTTGGACAGAAGACATGTTTAATGAGAGATGACTAGTCGAGTTTGCTTGCCTGCTCCTTGTGGCATCAGCTGCACGCCATACCCGTTGTGAAACCACTGGTCGGCTGCGTTATTCAGTCACTAAAGTTGGTGCGCGTGCGTCAATGGTGGATGTCTGTGCCCCGGGTCAGTGCAAACGTATTCGCGTGCCGGCCGGCCTACCGGCAAAATTCGACTGTCCTCCCCATAGTGTTTTCACTCGCGAGGGCCGGACCAATCAGATTAAGCAAACACTGACCGAAGGGGTAGCCCTCGAATTTGCACGCGCGCACACGCACATGCGCTGGGCAGTTTCCATGCCACAGTCGCGAGACATTGAATTCCAGAGCCAAGATGTTTCCTCTAATATTACCCGGTGTGACACAAGGTGTAAATGGCAGTAACAGAAGCTGCTGCGTGGCGAGGCGGTTTGCTACTTCAAAATGGGCCCGCTGCTGAACCAATCCAAATTCTGTTGTGACAGGTTTTTCCCCGCCATCAGTGAAATCCTTCCAGTAAATCACCGTAAAGCCGTATCTGATATCGAGGCTTGTTTATGTACTGTAACGCAACATCGTATGCACATGGTTTTGTACATAGTCATGTGCAAGGGGAAAACTCCGGGACATTAACTTTGCAGATTGGATTTTATCCACAGTTCCCTACTCGCGTAAGGGTGGTTCTGTCGAGGAGACTGTTGGAGCGGCCGTTGAGCCATTAAATTGTGCAGGCCTTTAGAAGCACAAGCATGCATGTACTGAAAACACTTAAACATGACAAGACAACAAGCTCATAGCGCAGTGGGTTGAGCGTTGGTCACGAGTTCGAGCCTCGGGTGGCGCAGTGCCTGGGGTTGGGTATGGCTGGCTGATGATGGCTAATAAGCCAGACATTGCCCTTCTTTTTCTTTGTCGCTGTGTGGGTTCTGCCGGGGCTCTAGAGTGAGCCCCAAGGCACAGCGGGACGAGTGTGTGCCGTAACCGACCGGTGAGCGCCTATCTACCTTCGGAAAAACGAAAACAGATGTTTCAACTTTCGACGCTGGTTCCCCAGATCGACGTCAGACGTGAAGTATATTTGCGAAACATTTGCAATTTTAGGCGTGCCCAAAAAGATATATATTGTTAGTCCTTCCCGCCATTGTGGGGATATCTCGTTTGAATTGGCTGTCGCCTTTTCCATCATTCTTTGAGATTGCCGTACACGGTGTCCAATTCAATGCGTGGGTCCTCTGAGTAAATGGACTCCAAAAATGCTCGGTCTTTCTTAGATGGACAGGAGGCGAGGTTTTTGCTGCAATCCCAACTCAGGGACTAGCTAAAAACCGACCTAATGGTTGATTCCATTTCTGTTGGAGTGCCAAACTTTGCGGAATTCTTGCACCTGTTTAGTGTTAGCCATGGCTACCATTCCATTTACGTCTCGATTCAGGTGCTGGTTACAACCAAGGGCGTGCGCAAACGTGAGCGACACGGGATCACGTGCACTGATGGCTAGTTTATATTCTTTAATGTGAGTCCCAAGTCGTCGGCCTGTACGGCCTACGTAAGGACAAGAACTGTTGGCGCATGAAATGCGGTAAACAATATTAGTTTTGGGCTCTTTGATTATAGGTTCTTATACTCGGGATAGCACGGGGTAACAGACAAGTGGAACGAACTGATTAGAGTCCTGTTCATTCATTACACATGTCCGTTGCCCTGCAGATGATATACCGTAGTGAGATTCTTATGAACTCGTAGATATTTACAGCGGTTCTGAACAATTGCGTTTTGGAACGGCCTCCCTCGGTAAGAGTGGATCTGGTCTGCAGCTACCCACCCGTTCAAAATCGCCTAGGGCGACTGTTTTAGCCGACATACAAGGCAGGACGTCAGCTGCAGCCACGTCTATAATATATCGGTTGACTTTGAGGAAGGGAGCTGAGGGTCCACCTCTGTCACCAACGTGTTCGTCAGCATTGACTGAAGGAGACTCTTTTTGAGTTTTGGCGACTGTTTATGCTAGTTAAATAGAGTGCAACACCGTTGGAAGTGCCGTAAAACCCACGTTAATCTTGACGAATAATACCTTTTAAGACCCCATCCGGTCCTGTGTATTCCAAAGTTATCTATCTCGACGAGTGTGATCGAGAAGGCAAAGCGGGTTTCTGAAAAACTGCTTTATTCTAGGCCGGCAGAAAAAGCGGATATTTGCTCATCACCTCTCGCTTATTTATTTGAGGTCTGGACGTTGTCGAACGTTCCGGTCAATGGCGTGCCAATCACGGGCAGCGTTCTGGAACTATCTGGCCGACTACGTGCTTCACGTTGATTGGTCGCTTCTCATGCTGGAATCCCTTGGCGTAAACTCCTCGAAAGATTGAGCCGCAAACGTGCGCAAAGGCTGCACGCGTACTCGGTGCAGCAGTGCACACTAATTGGTTTCCTGAGTTACCGCTGTGGTTTTCGACCTAGAAAATAAACGCCTCGGGCTTTTCGGATCACACCGTCTGTCCACGGGTCTTCACCATTTCTGAAGGTCCTTATGTTCATTGTCTCTACCTCCTCAAAGTAGCGTTTGTGTGGCTGTGACACCCGTGTCTATTGTTTCAGATATTCGAGTTTCACATCGGGTTGTCGGCCGAGAAAACGCTCTGCTAGTGTTTGACCATTAATGTCGGCTCTGGGGGCAGTACGGTAGGCTAAAAGAAGTGTGCTTATATGCGCTAGATTAACTTCTTGCCTCCACATCTTAATCGCTCTTTTGAAGGTGTTGACAAACTGTTCAGTTTAGCCATTTGATTGGGGGTGAAAAGGTGGGGATGTTGTGGGGCGAATTCCCGCTCTCTAGCAAAACTGTTTGACCAGAGAGGGTGTAAACTGCTTTGCATTGCTGGTCACGATCTCAGTGGGAATACCGTAACGCACGATCACTTCTTCCAACTTCCTGACCGTGGTCTCCGCAGTTGCTGCTTCGACTTCAATTACGTTAGCAATTTGGACCTTTGGTTCGATGCTAGCTAAGAGCATCTAGTTGTAGAAGGGCCCGGAATAATCTAGATGCACTCAGTTGCCCGGTCTTGTGACTTTTGGCCATGGCGCTAGTGGTATTTTCGGTGGGTTCTTCGCGAAAGAAAGATTCCACCTCGTCATCAATTCCTGGCCAATATACGTACCTTCGGGTCAGTCATATCTGAAGGGTTTTAGAGCGGGGTTTACTTCATCTTCACTGAGCCAACAGTTCTGAATAAACTCTTTTGCCTGGCGTTATACTGGGTCTACTGTGATGGTTGTCCGGATATATTTGGCTTTGAGGGGCACCAGCCGGATGACACATCTGAATTCGTCTTCTAATTAAGGTGCTTGCGCCGACCACGTCTTCTTGATTTGCATCGCCTACGCTCAGTCTTGATAAAGCGTCCGTAGCACCGAACGTTGGACTGTGCACGTACTGAATAGCGAAATCATAACCGCGTACTGTGGCATGCCACGATTAGTGCTCAGCTGTGTGGAGGATGGACTGCCTACGGTAAATGAATTGATGGCATTTCGGTACTTCGAAGATGATTACCAGTGCCTCTCGATTTGATTGGTTTCGTTCTGCCTTTGCGAATGATCCGTAACACAACGTTCCCTATTTAAGTGTGTGTTCCAGTGAGGACGTCATCAGACGCCGGTAGACCAAAATCCCGTTCTCCATAAGTAGTTTATCCCACGAACGATACACGATCGGCTGGAAAAAGTTTTATATTAGCCTGAAGTTTTGGATTCTCACTCGAATCCATCATCAGACACAGAGTCAGATGAGGGTACTGGATTGCTCAGGTGCTGTAGTATTTATAGTTTGCAGTTGTCCCAGTGATCGTGTCTTCCTCCTCGCAACTACTCACTGAACCTCACCTCTACGAGCAAATTTGTTCAAAACGCAGCGTGTCTGGTAGCTAAGACCTCTCAATGCAGATGCACCCAGAGGTCGAAAATCACTCCATTTTCTATGGTCAATAAAACCCACAGGAGGATCTGCCAATGACGACTTTGATCATCGCCCAGTGACACGGTGCTTATGTTGATTTATGTACACGACGGGTACCCGCCGATAAGGCTTCCTTTACAGGACATCAGCTTGTAGCACTGGCAGTATCGATGGTATAGGCAGTCAGATTGATACCCAGCTAGTCTCTCTTACCACCTCGCCGACTGACCATCTATGATTAGTTCTAACGATGCATTCGCTGTAGCGTAGAAATGGCCTTAATTCTTCGATGAAGAAGATGGAGGCTAGAATTCCTTTTATGGCCTTGAAAGTGACCAGATTTAATACTGAATACTAAACAATAATTAAACAATGAACAACGCATAATGTGCCGTCCGTTTGTCCTTGCGATAGAACCACACCAATAGCTTACTAGCATCTGTGTCTGCTCGTTGCTATCAAAGCGAGAACTGAGCTGGAGCAGGGGGCCCCATCTCTCAAAGCGTGGAACTCGCTTCATATGCCACCTGGTCACATAATTTTCACTCCTTTTTGTGCGACCTTGTTTAAGAGAGCGGCTATATGGGCGCATCCCGTAATGGACTTCCTGGGTCAGCATGCCTTGTTTGGCCGCCTAACCAGGTCACGAGAATAGGAACCGCTCCGCTAACTTAAAGGAGGTAGCCTTGCGATAAATGCCATGACAGGCAAATACGTCCGTGTCATCAAACCCATCACTAACCCCAAAATGAAACTTTAAGCTCCCTCGCCCTACCTTTAAATTAAACCCAAAAGTTAAAAAACCCAGACCTTAACCCTTAACATACTCCTGACCTTAAGTCTAATTTTATACTTAACCCTAAACTAAGCTCTAACACCCACCTTAATCGTTAATCCGAGTTCCTCGGAATTGGGCGCCAAGCCACATTTACTGTGGGCAGTTCCTATTCGCGCGTCCTGTTTAGGCGGTCACATAAGGCACCCCTACCACTTCCGGTATTATTAACAGAGGCTCAAGCAATTTCCAACGTCCGATACTATATACGGCGTTGGTCAGTTTCAGACTTTTAAACCTCATCTCCGTCCGTCGGAAGCCCCCAGGACTCCGGATACATCATGTCCTAAGAACTTAACTTTATCTTGCAGTAATTCGTGTCTTGCAGGCTTCATGATGAGCCTCGCCTTCCACTGCTACCTGAGGACCATCCTTCGAGTGAAGTGCACCGACTTCGTTTCAAATGGCGCAGTCCGCACTCGCTGCAACAATATCGCAAGGATCTCTCAGGTCATCCAAGAAAGACGACTGAGGTGGTTTAGGTACATTGTCCGTCGTCTGTCTCACGAGCTGCCCTCGATCTGGCGTTGTTGTCCATCTGGAGGCATCGAAGAGGGAGCCAACTCAAAGACCTGGTTCGACACGTTTCGGTAAAACACGAAATTGGTTCTTCGACCTCCGGTATTCGGTCTCCGTCGCTGGAGAAGAAATGGGTTGAACTGTCTAGATCTGCTGACGCAGATAGTCACATATGGAACGTACACTCCGCGGCAACATCGAGGCCGGCTAGATCAGTCATGGTTGCAGCCGTACCAAGCATCTCAGGCTGTTGAATACTAGTCAGGGTGGGGTGGAGCAAAACAACCACGTGTTAGACCACTGCATGATGACGAAATAGATCAGAGGTTGACAGCGGGAGCGAGAGAGAACAGGAAAAGCCTGTATTTGCGCAAAAATAATGTCCAATTGGTATTTCCGTGAATCACAACGAATAAGGGCCCAGTGGAAACTTTGTACATCGGGTCGCAATCCACAACAGAGAAAGCAAGACGATTACCAGGGTGGGCACCTGAAATGAAGACAGGGAAAAGTGAGGCGCGGTGATAAATGGATAAAACAGGTGATCCCAAATGTCACAGGTGGATCACAGAAATAAGCTACATGCGGGGCACTAACATAGACGGCCAAAACCAAACGGGCATCAAACTCCATGTCCCTCGTGGAGGCCAGTGTATTGCGAATAGGCGATAAGCAAATTCGCGAGGCTAGATCACCCCTACCCAGTGGTCTTATCGGACAAAAAATAAGATTGGAAAGGGCGCAGGGCTGCAGCAGCCGCGAGCGTCCCGCACAAATCTCCCAGCATTAGCGCTATCTTCGAAACTACCTCCATCGCCTTCACTTTTGGCAAGCAAAGTGGGTGGTTGAGGTCATAATTCCACCTAATGACCGTAAGCAGTTTGCGCGCCCCCTAAACAGCTCCCACCCCCAAGCCCACGCAGCAACATCGGGACACTACTAATACGCGTTCCGACAGTAAATTCAGTTCAGCCCCCTCATTCAGTACCTTTTCTGAATCCCTCCAACACTCGGAGGGCAGCTTGGGACAAGACAGCGTTCAAAGCCCCGTGGGAAGCAGGCGCGGGAGAGTCGTAAAGAAGGAGACACGACAGGTTGTCTGACTGGCCAGCTGTTGCAGTTGCCATGCCGTTGCTGTACTAGCGTGCTTGTCAATACTATCGGTTCCCACGCTCATTGCACGTGGTGCTATGGTGACCCACAGTCGAGTTGCTGACGGCCGGTTTTCTTATCTGTTTGAACTCTTCGGTAATTTTTCTCGCCGACAGTGGCACCAGGAGCAGTGGTCATCCGCGCGTTCTCCGCGTGGCTAACTACTTTGCCCAGATAAAGTCTCAACACCGAATATGGAGCAGGCAGGTCGTTGCGCTTGCTGATTGACTGAGGTCCGGAAAATCATGACTCGAGCAGTTCACGGCTTACGCAGTTGTCGCCTCTAGCGAGAATTTCGGTTTCATCAAACTTGAATGTGTGGCTGGGTCCCGTAGAATGAGCCGCGACTTGGGAGCTGGCATCGTTCCTCCTCACTGCTGCTGCGTGGTCGGCCATTCGCGTTCGGAGTACTCTTTCCAGTTTCTCCGACATAGTTGCTTTGTCCATACCTGCATCAGACCCGATAAACGACCCCAGATGTTTGTTGCCGCGGCAGTGGGTCTTTTGGCCTCATGATCTGACGCCTTATGGTTGCCTCCGGTCCGTGTGCAACTTTAACGCCAAGGGGTTTGAGAAGGTGACTGACGGCAATGGGCCCAAAGACCCACTGCCACGACAACAAACATCTGGGGTCGTTTATCGGGTCTGGTACAGTTGTGGACAAAACAACTATGTCGGATAAATTGGAAAACTACTGGAAACGCGAAGAGCCGAGAACGCAGCAGCAGTCAGGAGGAACGATGCCAACTCCCAAGTCGCGGCTTATTCTACTGTCCTAATTACCGTTAAAATCACGAAGAGCGAAATCCTCGGAATACAAATAAGCTAATGGTGGAAGTGGAAAAATATGGAAAACAGTGGAGTTGGTGTGGCGGTATATTCCAGGGAGGGGGGTCACCTGTTACCGTGTCCTAACTGTAACCCCCAAGCTAAGCCTAACGCTAACTCCTCACCACAACCCTCTGGAATTACGCGCAAGACTGTCTGTATTAAGGGAGGGGCTTAGAGCCATGCCCTACCGGCTGTGGCGTGAAAGAGAGCGCGGTTAAAAGTGGCTCTTAAAAGGAGACCTAGTTAGTGCACAATGGACAATGAAAAAAAAAACAGGGTAGATTTACGAGGAGTTTTGCGTTCCAAGATGACAAGGAAGCCGCCTTGGCGGTTGGAGGCGAAAAAGAGGCGTTCTGCGGCCTGGAAGCGGCGGCAGACTTGCGGCTCCGAACTTGAAGGGGCACCTCGGGAAGCGCGATGTCCAGCGCCTCGGCCTCTGGACCCTCGAGGAGGGAGTTGAAGGGACCCCGGTCGACGACGCGACCACGCATAAAGAACTTGTCACACTCTTTCACCTCGGCGAGAACAATGAGTCCGCGGAGGTCGACTTCCTTCGGTAGAAGGATCTATGGTCAGAAAAACGGGCGGGGGGTTAGTAGGCTGGTACCATGATGAATGAGTAGTCTAGATCAAAGATAGGGTTAAACCTTATAAAATCGCTTCGGAAATTCCCTGCATGTAGGGTAGACAGTAGAATTTCCGTGCTCACGTTTGTGTCACCTAGTATATATATATATATATATATATATATATATATATATATATATATACATATATATTATATGTATGTTGCTATAGGTGCAACAGGCAAGAAGTATAAAACTGTTTCACGGTCATTACCGATCATTAGTACGTCATATGCCTTGTGCATTGAGGAATATATACATGTCAAACAATCGTATGACACTCACTAATGTGGTCAGGATCACACTTGATCCCATTACGTCCGCCCGTCAGCTAGCCACTGGCGATAAACGAACGTTGTATCATAAGACACATGCCACATATATATTATAGGTATGTTGCTATATGTGCAACAGGCAAGACGTAGACAGCTGTTTCACGGTCGTTACCGATCATCAGTACGTCATATGCCTTGTGCAGTGAGGAATATATACATGTCAAACAAGCGTATGACACTCACTGATGTGGTTAGGATCACACTTGATCCCATTACGTCCGCCCGCCAGCTAGCCACTGGCGATAAACGATATATATAAGGCCATTCCAGTCTCCCTTATCTTTGTCAGTCATGGTATTCTGCCTATACCATAACCTGCCGTGCGGCTGCTGGCGGGGCTGGAGAGTGAGCCACAAGGCACAAAGAGACGAGTGAGTCCTGTAATCGATCGGTAAGGGCCCATCTACCATTGTTAATATTCCCGATCGAAACCGACAAGACGAGCTCGTGTCGCGGCGAGTAGAGCTATGGACTTCTAACAAACCGGTCACGAGATCGAGCCTCGGGCGCCGCAGCGCCGGGGGTTGAGTATGACTGGCTGATGACGGCTAATAAGCCAGAAATGACCATTCCAGTCTCCTTTGTCTGGGAGGGCAACCTAACTTCAGACGCGCCAAGCTGCAGGAAGCAGCAGCTGACACCGCCCTCTAGCCTGGTCGGCGGCCAGTGATGCCTGAGGCAATCGAACGGCCGTTATCGGCCATTGGTTAACCGATAGCAGAAGAGAAGCTCACGTTTGGCCCCAATTACCAGCCAACAGAGCATGTCAGCCCGGCTATCGTGCGGCAGCTGGGGCCAGAACGTAGGGCACAGGGGATGAAGAGGCGAATCCCAGGTGCACGTAAGATGCACTTGCATTCCTTTATCTCACCCACAGCTCTACTACAGGCCCGGTCAGCCAAGCGCTAGTAAAGAGCCTTTCCCGCGCAATGAAAACAGCTGCGTGTATGTAGCCTAATAACACCTGGCGGATTGATATAAACAGACAACACGGCGGAATTGTCCTCAAGGTTTAAGCGCCAGGGCTTTACAGACAGCACTTTGTACTTACCTGTTCATAAGCCTTTGTATGTCCAACCCAATGCAGTCCATCGGTGCTGGTCTCCGTTATGAGGACACGATATTGAAGACCCTCCCTTCCGGCGTAAGGCCGATAGCTACGAAAGAAGTCATGCAGGAGGCGAGTCCGTTTCTTCACCTCCGCAGTAGTGGCCTCCCTGTTGATGGTAAAAAAACAGACATTTAAGCAGTCAGCAAAGGGTGGAGAGGAGGTAGGAGGAGGAGGAGGAGGATGATAAAGAGAGAGATGGTGGTGGTGGTGGTGGAGGAGGAGGAAGAGAGCAAGCGATCGCAAAAGAAGACCTTTTCATGGTGGCTGCTGGAGTCCCCGGTCTGGCGAAGAACTGATTCACGTAAAGGACGGGAAACTTGTAACGCTCCACCAGTCCAACAGTCTCCCGAAAGTCTGGCTCTGTCTCGTTGGGAAAACCGCAGATCAAGTCTGTGGCGATAGTCAGCTTGTGCCTAAGCAGACAGAAAAGAGCATCAGGCAGGAGGAAGGGGAGCTCAGCCAGTAGTAAACAGATTCTGGCGAAGACCATGGACCTTACTTGGGGTTCGCAAAGTTGACGTTCTTTGTTAGGAAGTCCACAACATGTGAAAACTCTTCAACTGTGTATTCTCTCCGCATAGCACCCAGAACGCGATTAGAACCTACGGACGCGGGGGAAGAGAGTCAGAAAGTTATTACGGGAAAATCAGGGGCTAAGTCGGACGAAACATGGGTGAGAGAAATCATAACTTTTCAGCTGTCTGCCCCTCAGTTGAATTCGCGTGCTTATAGAAATGAAATTTCGGCGGTACATATTTTAAGCAGGGATATTCCAGCTTCGAGTTCTGGCAAAAGATAGTTGTTGCGAAGGGCAACTGATGCGATCTGGCACGCATCTTTTCACACTTGAGTGATAGCAACAAAAAAACTCGCACGAACTTCTCCTTTGGAATTTGGACATTTGTACCTCAATGACACCACGAGTTTAAAGGGACCTGTGTGTTGAAAAGGGCTATTATTTTTGGATATTCAGCTGTGAAAGGTATTTCACGTGAATGAAAAAGACGGGACAGGGCGTCTGAAATGTTGCAACGGGTATGGACCATACTGTATACTTCAGAATCAGCGTGAATAAAACGACAGATAAGATGCTGCATGAAGGTCCATTTCCCAGTTTTAAAAATATCATAATTTCAAATCATTATAACCCAAAAGTCACTCTTATTCCAAAAAAATTGAAATTTGAAGATGCCAGCAAATGCGTACATTAAGAATAATTTGTCCGTATTTTCTATGAAATATATTTGAATAAGGGCACCGAAAATCAATGAGAAAATACATACTATTTGAATATTCATTTTCATTGTGTGGTTTCTGCGGGCGAATCGGCATCCTGAAGTGTCTAAAATGTCTTTGGATTATGTCGCACGGTAGTCAATATTACAACCCAACATAACATATTCTTTTCGAATCGAAAGTATATGTCAGAAGTACGGTTAACATTTCCTGAGGTCGGCTAGATACCGCATATTAGGAAGTTAAATTGATCAAACATGACTGTAAAAGTCTAGATGAGTAGTGAGTGTGCGCTAATCAAAGTTCCAACTGACAAAGCGAGCTTCCCACAGCCTATGACTGGTTCTTCACTCCCTTGGGCAAGAAGCGAACAATGATGTCCTTCTTTAGAAAACAGCAGCGCTCCACAGGTTGGCGGAAAAGGAAGGACTCGGTCGTTTTCCCGGGTCAAGTTTACCTTTCGGAATAGCGATCGCCTTCATTTGATAATCAGAACGCTGAAAATGGTAGTAACGTCGACGACTGTAACGCCGTCAAGGCGAAAGCCATTTACATGACAATTATAAATTTAAAAGGACGACCTCTAATCAACAAATTAGATAAATAAACAGAGCCCAAAAGCCGTTTTTTAGAATAAGGGTCTCAAATGCATGGATCTCCAAGTTTAAATCAACACATAAACGCGGATCAGCAAATAACCTACGAGGGCTACTTAGTTTAGGATGAAGTGCTGGATTGGGGAAGAGTTATCCAGAAAAATCAAAACAGCAAACTAACCCGATTGGACAGGTACGTGGAGGAAGGTGTAGACGCGTGGATGCCTCAAGACCGCAGCGATCTCGTTCAGTTGATCCAGAATGTATGGGGGATTGGTCATGCCCAGTCGAAGCATACAGCCAACCGGAATGACGGGTACCAAGTTTATGAGCAAATCTGCAAGTGTAAGATGGTTTGGCCATTGGCTGGCCACAACTGAGGATACGATCTTCGGGGGGGGAATTCGCTGCGGGACAGATCACGTCCATAGGCGCCAAGGTCTTCAGATGTCAGCCAGACTTCCTTGACTCCGTCTAAAATAATGACTACTTGTTAGGAGTCAGTAGGTAGTTTTGTTCTACTACAACTGGTTGGTAGGGAAGAAACGTAATCCTACACCTGCAAAAGCCTCCTGTGCTCTCTGCACTAACTCTGTTATCGGGTAGCTGGCCAGAACACCACGAGCGTGCTTCGTCTTGCAATAGGTGCAGGCATTCAGACAGCCAGTGCTGATAGCAAGTATCTCGATCAGTGGATTCCGTCGAATTTTAGGCAGGGATAGGGGTGCACCGCCCAGGCGGCGGTGTTTTGGGTCATTCTCATCAATCCGTTTCTCCATGAAACGAACCGTGTTGCCTGCAACGATAGAGAGAAACAGGTTAGTTGTGAGGGTCAAAGAAGGCGCCTGGAAAAACGTTTTTGGGGAGGGGGAGTCCAGAGGAGCGTGGGGCACTAGGCGTGCAGTCAATCCGTCTAAAAAGCCCTTACCCAAAAGCGTCTGCTCAACGACCTCCACAACTCGATCGATCTGTTGAACACCGATAACGCTGACATCCTTAAGTATAAATAGGGGAATATTAGATATTAGTAAAAATTACGGACAAAACTTTAACTGACAAAGAACACTGCAAAGAGTTTTCGATGTCCTCAATTAGGTTCTCTGATCATGTTGGTGGTCTTCGCTGTGTTCGATCAAGAGAATAGAAGAATAAAAACCGGGGGATTCAGAATTAATTGTTGTGGAAACCCAGTATACGAGGATTTGAAATTTTCCAGAAAGGTTGTACTGAAAGCTGGGAATTAATGATGGTTTGGTGACTACTTTTAAAACCCAGGCATTCTCCCACTATTCTGCGACGCCATTCAAAAGGTTGCTTTTTGGGTAACACCAATTACGTGTTATGGGGGGTCGGGAAGATCAGCTGGTTGACACACGGGATTGAGTGTTTAATTTCCTGGGCTCGATTTTTAGAGATAGGAGCGCTGCATTCAGAGAGTCAACCGTAGGGGGAGAGGATGGCTGACGAAAACGAGGAGACAGAGACAGTCGCTTCCGATTTCTCCGTCATCATCAGCCAGCCATACCTCAACCAGACTTTGTTGGCAATTGATCACTAAGTCAAACGTCCTAACACTAAACCATGAGGTTTCTATCCTTTCAGCAACGATCGGTAATATTCATTATAATGAAAGTAGCGCTATAAAGATCTGATTGCATGATAGAATACGCTCATTTCATCTTGCGAGGAAACTCCATTAGGAGTAATCGCAAGCGGTCACATGCCGACAGCTGATAACAACGGAAGGAAAACAGCAAGGCCGAAACGCGACTGCAATAGACCTTTCTAACGTCATTCAAGCGCAAGGTTATGGGACGAAGAAATCACTGTCTAGCGTCGGCTAATAGAACAGAAATAAGCCCTTCAGTCTTCCTATTCCGTGGCGATATTTTATCCATTGGGATTGCTTGTCAGTATGTGACTCTGAGGCTCCAAGGCAAAATGGAACGAATAGGCGCATTCATGCAATCAAATCTTGTACACACGTGTCAACACTTGAAATTCTTTTTTATGAAGTATTCTCTATATCATGGGATGTGCGCTCACGAAGCAGGTCGCGGGACATTGTCGACGGAACAACGGCTCCGTGGCTCAATGATAGATGGTTGGACCTAAGAACGTTAAGTGAGCAAAGATCCCGGGTTCAAATCTCAAATCATGCGAATCTTGGGTTGGGTAAGCCTGGCTGAAGATGGCTAATGAGCCAGAAGTTGTCTCCCTTGTCTCCTTTCAGTACTCCTTGCTACATCATTACTGGTAACCAGGTAAAAGCCTGAAATGGATCTGCATTGAGCTCAGTGGCTCAGGTGGACAAGCACCCAATCGTTCGCGCCGATAAAAGCGAATAGGCGAGTCCCATGAAGCAATTCAGATAGCACTGGAATAAGAATTTTATTGGCCTGACGTTCCAGTTTCTCACTCGAACCGATGATCATCATCATCATCATAACCCCCTTGTATGCGCTTTTCTCGGGTGATGGATCAGAGTGAGAGTTCAAACATCAGGCCAATAAACGTCTTGTTCCACAATCGCATCTTCTCCTTCTAATTAGTGGCTCGTTCGTTGTCTAAAGACCCGACTAACTACCTTAGTTTATTTAAAAACCCGCTGGGATTTCAGCAAGAAGTATAACTCACGTAGGTGAACACAATAAGAAATGGTGGAAATATGCAGGTCAAGGGATACAGAAGTGAAAAAGAGGGGAAGGAGGTCGTACCTTCAAGTACTTTGCAGTGGGACTACCTTGGGGCACACAGCCAGCCACGACCACCCGCTTTCCCTTTGCCTTGGCCTCAAGTACGGCGTTTCGGAAGTGATCCTCCGCGGGTCCCTTGACAGTGCAACTGTTGAGGAGCCAAAGATCAGCGGCCTCTCGTGCAGATGCCTTGGAGGTGACAGTCGGGATACGTTGACTGGGCTGCTTCTGGCAACAAGCACCACCCTCAGTACACCCAGACTCACAGTCGGCCGCTGAGTCACCGACGGCAGGGTGGTGGACTTTAGGTCGATTAATGCCAATAACCTTCTGCTGCTGCTGCTGCTCCTCCTCTTCGTTTTCAGCCCCTCCGAGAGTGACATCGTAGCCGTATGCTGCCAACAGACCCGCCATATATTCGGCATCGCTGGTGTTATGAGCACAGCCCCACACCTGCACAAAGATTTTCTGAACACCTGGTGACAAAAGGAAACGATAAAGAGGACGCAGAAGTAAGTGGTGGTGGTGATTGTGGGGCAGCAACAGCAGCAGCAGGAGGAGGAGGAGGTGGAGAGGACGCTTTTGTTTCCCTGCCCTGCCGGAGGAGGGCACGTAATTGGCAACAGTGAGCAGTAGTGTGGGAACTTCAAAGCTAAAATTCCGGCCAATTACCACCCCCGTCTCCTGAATGAATGCGATACTGAGGGCGCACAAGAAGAACACGCTTGAGGAGTACGGAATCACTCTCGAAGTCGATATCGTGCCGACATTCGCGCTCGATAAGTAGCCCCTGGCCGATCTACCTACCTAGTCTAGTGATAATAAGAGGTTGGGGCCTGCCACGGCACGAGTCTCGGTTACGCGCTGCATTGGGTAGCGGTTCCGGACCGTGTGACACGTTCTTGAACTCCGCGAGGGCAACTGTTCATCAAGAGTCCCTACGTTAACGATAAAAATTTTCACTGGCAGTAAGGCCAACTATTATTGCACCACTGCGAGGGTTGCAATTAACAACAATCTCACCCACATTCGGACTGGCATTCGATAAGTTTGCGGCTTATGAAACATCTTGTTTAAGTACGTCGTGAACTGGATTATTGAGATAGACTCTACGGCTTCTTGTTGGCAATTTCGCGCCAATATGCGCTCAATATATATCATAGATAGCAATAAGTTTATTCACCAATAACGAACCTCTAAAATTGTGGATTGCCAATTGAGGTAGGTAAACATTTTCGGATATCACGCAATCGGATTCCTACCAACCTTATACAGTACGGACGACATTTTGGACACACTCGATGGGGCTCCCAAGTTTTTCATAATCTTCAAATAGGTATATAGGCACGCGCGTATGCTTCAATCAACTCAGAGACCCGCGTATGCAGAGCATACGTTCGGTCGTTTCTTCAAGAAACGCTGGACTACGAAGGTGCAAGCCAAGCTCAGCGAGAGGTCCTTGGTCCTTGTCAGATCTTGTTTTATTTGCGGTGTATGGGCGATGATAGAGCAAGCTAACAGCTCTGTACGAGCTCTTGGCTAATGACACCCAGCTTGGGGAAAATTCTATTATGTGGTTGGAAAAGGTGGAGTCAAGGAGGCCACCGTACGATAATTTGAATCGTAGAGTTTTCACAGCGACTAGAGCAGGCAATAACGACTAAAATAACATAGGTTACCAGCCACCCATTAGTCTGAGTTAAAGTGTCAATCTTCGATTGGTGAGTCAATATTTTAGTGACAGAATATATTGCCGGCGGAGGGACTCTGTCAAGGGCTGGATGTATCAAATTGGACTTAGTGTAGTTGAAAGTGAAGAAAATACTTCTGGAAACAAAAGAGGAAACCCCAACCATGTCGTATAGAAACAGAACTGTGAAAACACTGGCAACTTACACCGACTGGATTCGGACAGTCAGTTATGAACTTAAGAAGGTCAAAGATATAGCAGAAAGATGCAACCGAGTCAGGATAGAGTAGCTGAAATTTAGATTTGTCGGCCAGAACACTCGGGAGTATTATGAACTGAGGTCTTGCCATGACAATTCAGTTAACGCCGGTGTGCAGGCAGGACCAAAGTGGACGGAGCCAGTCAACGCTCGTACCCGGAGACTCCATTTTGGCAATGTGCCTCTTTCGACATGAACACTGCCGTTATTTATGTAGATTAAAACCGCAAGAACAGAGTAATGTGATAACCTGGCAATAAACCGTAGACCCCCTTGGCTCCGGTGACGCAAGCACTCCACCGAAGAGCTAAATCAGGAAGAATGAAAATTCAGGAGTAGCGGTTTCATAACCAAAAAGTTTGTCTCACAAGGCAGCAGGCCTTGGACCTTGGCAAACAAACAAATACGTAAATTCAGGACATACAAACCTACCGGGTATGTTGTCGCCCGAGGGATCTTCGCAAGCTGTTTGGAGCTTCTGTTTACGGAAGCGAGGGTTAACGGTGTCCTGAACTCGTAGCGGACTAGTATGTCCAATATCAATTTCTTCAATATCCATAATATTCGGTTGAGGTTCTGAAAAAAAGAAACTCAGCTTTTACCATCACTGCGGTCTGAACGATAAATACAACCAAACTTAACCCACCACCAAGAATGGGGTAACTTTAACCGAAAGCCTGAGGCTGGGGAAGTTGACTAAATAAATTGGTTTGATCTCTGGATAGTATAAATATTATGGAAATATCGTGCGCATCAGTCGAGGAATTTGAAGTTTTTGCATGATATCGACAGCTATTCATGATTAAATCTACCATACTAAGCTAAGTTCTTGAAATGACCTGCTGTTATGCGACTTAGGAGGTTTTTGAACTGCACAGAAGAATTTTTCACAAAAACATAAGGCATAAATGCTAAAATGTCCCACCCAACCTAGGCAGGACAAGGAAACGTCACCACAAACCTTTACGAATACTCACAGCTAAATTGGCATTGGTGTTGGCCGAAACAAAGATAAGGTCTCCTACCTCTAGACAGACCCAAATATCACAAACTATCGGCTCTCTTGAATGTTCTATGCTGATTTGACCTGGCAGGCACACCGTTGCATGAACGAGTAGGGACGGTTAGCGGTGAAATTAAAGGACAGAAAATGTCGATAAGGAGCAGGGTCGGATTAAAATCGAAAAACGGCTTTTCGACGTCTCCCGTATAAAAACGCAACTAGCTCGTGTCTGGCTAAGGGCTCGTAGCAATATCAAATATTGAGCGCGATATGTACACCCACCTCGAGGCCTATATTATGTCATTATAGCTACGAATTTTTTGTGTGTGCACAAATGGAATATCGAATTTAAAGGCTGAGGACATTGAAGAAAGCCTGAAAATTTAAACCTGTTACGGGACAAAAGTTTTGAATTTTAACTAGCAGATGCAAAAGTTGGGCAAATGTCACTTAAGAAGAAGGAAAATGGTAAACTCAGACTCGAAATTACTAGTGATGTATGATATAGGTACAAAAAGCGTGCAAATGTATTGAGGAATTTAAAAATAAAGAAGGAACCAGATTGATTCCTTAAACATATGAGCCTTTGTTGCGATGGCCCAGCGAACATCAACAGAGCAATTAAAGGCGAATAAAATTCCGGCTTATCTTGCCCCAACAACTGAAGGATAAAGGAGGTAACCCTGTTCATATTTTAATGCAAAAAAGGGGAACCACACCAGAACTGGTTGTAAGTGGATGAGTTATGAGATTACGCACAGCTTCCAACTTATATGAGAAAAGGTTTTAAAGTAGACGACAGCACATTTAGTGACTAAAAATGCATGTGGACGACGTTCGTCTCCACAATGGGCCACACCGGACATGCGCTGGACCAAACCGGAGGCAAGATTGGTCATTAAGTGTGCAGACTCTGCCAAGTCTAGTTAACGCTTGCCATGCTCCAATGTCGCACATGGGGAGGAGGGTCGTAGGCTTCCCGCCACATCAGACATGTGCACCCAATCCCAATATCGGATGGCCGAACGGCTCAAATCGTGGAATGGTGTCGAGGAATGGGAAGATACAACGGGAAGCTAATAAAACTTTCGTTTCGGCCATCGTCTGTTCGCAATAGAGAGTAAGGTCGTCTGGATCACGATAGATTCATCACTATGAATGATAAAACACGCTTTTAAACTTTAAAGGTATGCTAAAAGCAGTCGCTTGGTAGGCTGCTAATTGACGACATAACTCGGTCCTCTGCTCAGGACGAAGAATCATGCTTAATGGCCCTTCCTTAATGTGGCGCTTACGGAATTTTCAAAAGAGATACGAGCAGCTCCTTTCTTTTTTTAAACCTGATCCGATGTGCGAGGACCAGGGCATATTGAATATGATTAGACGAGATGTTTAACTTCGTCAGTACGTGTGCCCGGGCCTACATCCAGTTGTCTTGACTCGGTCTTGCTAACAGATCCATGCAGGTAAGGAAGGAAAGTGTGCGGTTGATGCTGCGAAAGTTTGCTGTCACTATAAACCACGTAACGCGCTAGTCGACGTCCAGAGCCCACCACGTCACGGGATACACGATGGATATCGTCATATGCGACGGTCGTACCGTCATACGGCTTGGGCAGATTAGTTTACAGATTTAAGAAAGTACATTGATATAGTCCTAGCAACCATCTTCGGCTATCAAGATAAAATGTGACCGCACTTACAGCGGTGCATAGAGATAGCAGCTGTTTCTGACTTATTCCGCACTCAAGCAAAGAAATTTATTTTTCAAAATGTGCGTTCCTAGCAGAGCACAGATCCAGTTAAATAAGATCGATAAAAGTTGGTTTAGGTGGATCAAGCGTTTTCTGAAGATAAAAACCGATGGATTGACAACCATATTTCAACCCTAAATTTGGTTATGCAATCTTATGACTTTAATAGGGCTTCAGTTGGCGGTTGAAAATATTTCTCCCATTAGATTATTTTAAAATGAAATTGACCTTCAAAATAAGCAGGCTGGGCTCCGTGTAAATCAGGTTTCATTAGGGGGCAGTTATTCTCGATGAGGTTAAAATTAAGGCTATTTCTTAGAGGTATATTACGACACATGAAGTCTAGAAGAGTAAGTCAATAGCTGTTTCGGGCCTAGTCAGCCTGTCTTAAATCAGTCATTTCACTGACAAAGACCTCAAAACCGGAGGAACGAACAACTTAGACGTTGTTTGCTTTTGAAGCCAGGAACATTAGCGATAGCCTATGCCCGTGTGAATTTTCATCCTAAATAACCCCTGAGAAAGGGAAAGTGTAATAAATCGGCAAAAAAATCAGTAAGATGATTCAGCTGACTCTGTACAACGAGAATAAATATTCGTTTTCCTGAGGAATAACGGCAAAATGTGGCAGAAATATTAGCGATTTTCCGTCTACCCTCAGCACTAGTAAGTGCCGATTATCATCACTAAATTTTTCGTTTTGTGGACTGGTAGCTGATCACTAGTTTGTCATTCATGTGACGCTATTCTGGGTTGCTGTTTTCTGGCAGATCAAAAGATAGGTTTGCCATTAGTTTTGCCACAATTTTATTGTGACATGTGTGAGGCCCCCGAAGACATTGATGAAAATTATCACGCTACAGTGTAATTTATGAAGCTCCATCCCTCCAAAATTTGTAGAATTCATCCTATTTCCCTGAATGCACAGTCACGGTAACTTGATAATGCAAAGGACAATCCAGAGTCGGCTGAGGCGTAAGCCTGCGCCCTAATAAGTTTTGTGGGTGCATATCGCCGTCTTATAACAAATCAGGAGTCCAAAAGCACAAAACTGAACGCATACACTGTTCAAGGCATTTAGCAGGTGGCCGAAGTGTTCGGTCACCCAGAAAAATGCCATTAGACGCGAGAGAGCTTCGGCGCGAGCCACCAAACAAACAGCCCAGTAATCCTAAAATTCTGGGCGAAAAACCATGGAACTAAGCCAGTAGTATCTCTGCCCGCAGCTGGTGTGCACGTGTGTGTACGAAATCGCGGCTAAAGTAAACTCTTTAAAAAAATGGAATCAGAGTTGTTTCAGCTTCAACAACCGAATCTAAAAGTTAGTTTCAATGGTAGAATTTATAGGAGAATCAAACCTAGCAAAAAACAGGGCTATCGGGGAAGACTGGCGCGAAAATAAGTCCCAAAGAAATTGCACATTAACCACACTGTTAGTGATTGCTCGCTTTGGCCGCCTGATTGAGCAGCACAGTAAAAGCAAACATGGATTTTAATTATACATTTAAATTCAGTCCCATTTATTAATGAATGTGTGCGAGCCTTTCAAGGCCCTATTGGTGACGTTAAATTGTACGTCACTTACAGAAAAACCATGCGCCTTGCAGTAGTTCAAAGAGGGCCATAGAATAGAACCATTTTGACTGACGTCTCAGGAGTTAAGGTCAATTCCTCATATCTCCGGCTAATTTTGGGACATAAATCGTCAAGGTTAGTTTAAGTCCTACCATCAGTGGTGATTATGCATATTTTCGAGGAGGGCATGCCATGGTTTTACCTTTCTGACCGCGAAGGAACACTTGCGCACATCCAACCTTGACTGCTGAGCGTGCACATTTAATGGGAGTCTATTGTATATATTGTACATACTGCCTATACACAAACACGAGCAACCTGCATCGTTTGACGACTTAAGGCCAATTAATACCCTCCCAGCAGTCTCGAAGATCTTAGAGACCTTGATCAAAGACAAGATGATGCATCATTTAACAGAGAATAACCTACTTAATGCGGCTCAGCATGGGTTTCTCGAAAAAGGTCTTGTGACACCTACCAGCTCTCTTTTTTTGATCATGTGCGCTAATCTAGAGACAGCAGTTGTCCAATTTACACCGTTTACTTCAATTTCACGAAGGCTTTTGATCGTGTTGACCATGATAACCTACGGCTGAAACTTGCCTCCTTCGGCATAGGTAACAATGTTCTGAACTCAATATCCTCCTTTTTGAATGCTCGCACACAACGGGTTAAAATTTCTGATGTTATCTCCAACCCCACGCATGTGAGGAGCGGAGTTATTCAGGGCAGCGTGCTCGGCCCGCTTCTATTTTGCCTCTTTGTCAACGATGTTCCTGATTGTTTTCAGTATGGTAGGCCCTTTCTGTACGCTGACGATTTAAAAGTTGCCTATCGAGATAAACCAGCTGATCTCCAAATCTTGCTTGAGCTCTAAAACAGGATCTTCAAGCCTTCGCTCAGTGGTGTCGCACATGGCGCCTTTCGCTTTCTTGGCACAAGTGCTCCGTTATGGTTAGTGGTGACAACTATCAGCCTCATCTAAGAATTTAGAATTTATATTTGGTTAGCACCGGGAAGGTACTGTCTAAGCAAACATTAGTAACGAAATAAAGTTATGACAATGTGTGCAGATAAAATGTACAAATTCATAACTTGTCCTGCTATGTCAACAGTTTGCAATGTTTTAAAATTAATGGTGAACTAGAAAAAATAGGCAGTGAAAAAAAACTCCTACCATGAAAATGGAGGCAGAGTTAAATAATCCTTCATTTTCGAATAGAAGGTAGGAGAAAAAAACTGCTTAGGAAAAAATGGTCAGGTGGTCGAATAGGGTAATACTGCAGTAGCATTTCAGAATGAGATAATGAAACGTCGAGGTGATTCGTTCTTGATCACTTAGGCTTATTAAACAGAATCTAACGAAAATGCGTCAATTAATTTAAGTCCTCCGCATCATAGGATCCAGAATTGAATTCTGATGATGGTTAGTATCCAAAGAAACCGCAGCATTTAAGACTGTGGACCACCGAATTTGTACGTCCGAATGACGTCATCGTTTTGAGGACGGGTGATATAAGGAGACATTATAGTTCATGGGCTTCTCGAGGTAGCGTAAATATAGTTTCTCTGGAAGCTCTTTTCCGTTCTGATGGCGTCCACGGACTCTGAATCCTATGCCGGACTTCATGCTGAAGGCAATATTGCTGGCTCTGCAGTCCGTTATCGGGTTATTCCTCAGTCTGCAGCTAGCAGCCGCTCGCCGGCATACTTGCTGCTAGTACAGAAGACCAGATCCACAACACCGAAAGGAGAAGTACTACACTGTGCACCTGTGTCAACACTCCCCTGTCCTAAACTTTAATCTGTTCAACAAGCTGCAGTTTTTTCTCCTGAAAATACCTTAAAGAACGATCAGGAGTTTTTTTCACTGTCAGCTGGACCCCTTACTGTATATATCCCTTTGACCTTGCCTGTAAACTGGCAATAAATAAAATAATAATAATAATAATAAGTCTTTTATAAAAAAAAGAATGTTACTCAAAATCCCGATGGTCCTTTCTCCGAGTCATGGGGAAAGCTACTGGGAAAAGATGAGGAAAATAAAAGGTTAATAGAATCAGTGTTTAGATAAATGTGCAGTCTTCGCTTGAAAGCAGATAGACTAGTTAACGACCTAATTTCAATTGGCAAGTTATTCCAAAGAAAACTATACCTAGAAGCAAAGAAGAGAGAGCGCTTACACGTGGAGGATGCAGGGGGAGGTATAATTAGTGCAGAATTTCTTAGGTTATAAGGAAGACTAACGGGGGTAATTACAGAAAGCTTTGGGAGATTAAAACTATTATTAAGTCGAAAAAGGAGACAAAAGCCTGCTTCAAGTCTCCTGACCCAAAGAAATTTAAGCTTCGTTAGCTGGCATCTTGTTGAGTAGGAAGTAGTTGAAAGAGTTGGAAATAGGAGTTTTTTTGTGAAATGTCTTTGGACATTTTCAATTTTTGAACGGCTTGATTCGTTCATCAAACCAAAGAAAGGACAGCAAAATTCAAGAATGGGAAGTACAAACATACGATAAAGTCTTAATTTAATTTCAGGAAGGTAGAAATTATAAGAAATAAAGCCGCAAATCTGAGCAGCTTTGGCCGTAATTCTATCGGCATGAGGCGAAAGATCTAATTTACTGGTGTAGCTTAAGCCCAAGTCCTTTATGGAGGAACATTCAATCATATGGCAACCTTCAAAGATAAGAGGTTGCGGCAGCCTTACAGGCCCAAAACTCATGTAGCGACACTTAGTAGGTGAGAACTCCATTAGCCATGTGGAGCTCCAGGCCGAAAGAGCGTCTAAGTCTGAATGAATTTGTTCTAGGCACAGTTCGGTTGTAGAGTTAGAGAATGAATACACGCATTTGAGATCATCAGCATAAATAAAAGATTGAGAATGTTTAACTAGCGATGAAATATCATTTATATACAGTAAGAACAACAAAGGACCTAATACGGTACCTTGAAGGACACCACTAACAATCGGGGTAGCACTTGAGTATGAGGACCCTACTAAAAACTTTTTGTTTTCGATCATTTAGGTATGATCTAATAAAGCCAGTAAGGGGACTACGAAATCCTATAGCTTCTAGTTTAGCTAGAAGTCGTTTATGAGGCACCTTATCGAATGCCTTACTAAGATCAAAATAGATAACTACTACAGATAGATGATCATTACGAAGAGAGGTTAGTAGATTTAGAAAGACATGTGGCAGGTTTCACAAGAACGGTCCGGTAAGAAGCCGTGTTGGGAAAAGTTGATAATTTTATTGCTTATGCAAAATCCGTGATTTGTTTTGCAATTAGTTTTTTGAAGAGTTTAGCAAGAGAGGGCGTTTTATGAACACCGCGATTATTATGAATGTCCAAGCGGGAACCAGATTTAAAAACTGGTATAATAAGGGAAGTTTTCCAATTATCGGGGAAGAAACCATTTTCGAAAAATACTGAGAATAATTTGCTTAGTAAAGGTGGAAAATCCCTTAACTGTTTAATAAGTGAGTTTGGAATGTTATCAGTTCCAACTGAATGTGAATTTTTTAGGTGAGCTATTTCTTTTTGAATACATGAAGGCGAGAAATTAATAGTTGTTAGAAGCGAATTTAAAAGCAGAGGAATTGTGGGAGTGGGGCTAGTTTCAGTGGTAA
This sequence comes from Schistocephalus solidus, assembly GCA_017591395.1. Taxonomy (NCBI): domain Eukaryota; kingdom Metazoa; phylum Platyhelminthes; class Cestoda; order Diphyllobothriidea; family Diphyllobothriidae; genus Schistocephalus; species Schistocephalus solidus. The sequence goes on from WEDG01005286.1 coordinate 101,461, forward strand.
AGTGGTTGGCAAAAATTGAGTTTAACAATTCTGCTTTGCCCAAATAATCTGTAACAAATTTTCAGTTACAGTCGAGTAAGTGCGGAGTGACATTCAGACGCTTGGCCGATGACCGAACAGGAAAGATTTGAGCAACAAATTTGGATGAATTGGCATCACTTAGTGCCCGAGACTCCCTAAGCTTATCTCGCGCGAGCCTTATTCTCAATGCTAATTCAAATATTTGTGCAATCCTTAAATGAACTGACAAAGAGCTTTTAGATGAATCTTTAAGTTGCTTTCGTAATTTTTTAAGTCTGTTCTGGAGAAAATGCGGAACAGTAGAAGAAGCTGTATGTGAATTAAAAATCTTAAACGGGATAAAAGCCTGGATGTTTTCTGTGAGGCTCTGCAATAGCTCACGGAAAATGTTTAGATCGTTGATTGAGAATATGCTATGCCAATCTAGAGTGCTTACGAAATTATTTACTGTTTAATAGTTTTTGTTAGCAAAGTCGAGGTTATTGCATTTAACCTCAGGCTTCGTAAGAAGGGGAACTGGAAAACAACAGTGAATTATTGCGTGATCACTTGTAAATAGATCATGATGAAAAATTCATAAAGAGAGGGTGGACATTGTTTGTAAAAATTTAATCTAAAATGTTGTCATTTCTAGTAACTGATCTGACCAGTTGGGACATGTTTGAAAAGTTAATAGTATCGACCAATTTCTGATGTTTTAGGCGGAGAGGAATTGGCCTGCCAGTCAATGCCTGGCAGATTAAAAATCGCCTACGATTATTTTTGACATCAAACTGAGTGTCTGCAACTTTTTTAAATAGTTCACAGAGCTCGCTTTCATTGCCAGAATAACACGGAGGATTATAGACACAGCCAATTACCGCTTTTTTTATTGTGCGGGAGGATGACTGAAGCAAAGCATACATTTCCAGAAAAAGACGAAATGTTCAGATGAAAAGGGAAATGTACAAAGGATGACTTAATATAAAGGAGGCAACCACCGCCACGTTTTTCAGCGCGGTCTTGTCGGTACGAATTGAAATTATCTATAGCAAGCGTCGAGTCAGAAATAAGAGAGTGAGCCCAGGATTCAGTGATGCACAGCACATCTGGATCAAGCTCAAAGGCTACTGTTCTAAGCTCAGCCATCTTATTTACAACTGACCTCGCATTGAGTGAAACTAAGCTGAGCGTATTCCTGAGCGGCAGGTTACGCTCATCAGTATTTATAAAAAAGGAAAATTTGGTGGTGGAGAAGAAAACTGGAAAGAAGAAACGAAAGGTGGGAAACAAAATTGCTCTGGTCTACAATTTGTAGAAATGTTACTGTTAAGAGAACTGAGATTATTGTACAGCGGCATATTTGTATGAAAACCTTGGAAGGGAAGGCTATATTGTGGCTATAAGCATAGACGGTCATGACGTAAATGTGCCCAGGGTTATAAAGAATCTGGGCATATCGTCCAAACCATGACGTCATTCGGACGTACAAATTCGGTGGTCCACAGTCTTAAGTGCTGCGGTTTCTTGGATACTAACCATCATCAGAATTCAATTCTGGATCCTATGATGCTGAGGACTTAAGTTCATTGACGCATTTTCGTGAGATTCTGTTTCATACGCCTTAGTGATCAAGAACGAATCACCTCGACGTTTCATTATCTCATTCTGAAATGCTACTGCAGTATTACCCTATTCGACCACCTGACCATTTTTTCCTAAGCAGTTTTTTTCTCCTACCTTCTATTCGAAAATGAAGGACTATTTAACTCTGCCTCCATTTTCATGGTAGGAGTTTTTTTTCACTGCCTATTTTTTCTAGTTCACCATTAATTTTAAAACATTGCAAACTGTTGACATAGCAGGACAAGTTATGAATTTGTACATTTTATCTGCACACATTGTCATAACTTTATTTCGTTACTAATGTTTGCTTAGACAGTACCTTCCCGGTGCTAACCAAATATAAATTCTAAAAGTCTTAATCTGTCAGAGCACTGCGTCCTGATTGTCTCGAAAGCACTCCAAACCACTGGGTTTATTCTCAGAAATTTTAGAACTGTCAATATTAGGACCAGCCTTTATAAAATGTGTGTCAGACCTAGTCTGGAATACTGCTCGTTTCTATTAAGCCTTGTGCACGCGAGTGAACGGAGGAAGATAGAATCAATCAAGCACTTCTTTACTGAAAGAGTTTTTACTTCAGAGCACAGAAACCTGTCCTTCCAACAACGCTGTGAGCTTACAAGCCTCGACCCGTTGTGGCTTCAAAGATTACAGAAGGGACTATTTTTACTTTTTAAACTTTTTAACAGTCTTACCTTTTACCCCCTTTCATCCCTGAGGCAGCTAGAACACTTTCGGCGTATCAGTCATCGAGATGTATTTTTATTTCTTTATTTGGCACGCACCGTTAGATACCGACAGTTTTTTTGGTAAACGCTATAGCAATCTGGAATAAGATACCCAGGAGTATTAAAATTCAGCAAAGCTATCCCTTGTTAAAGCGAGCTGTCACTAGTTTTCTACATTCGGGACACATTTCAAAACTTATGGAAGCTCTCTTTGGTTCTGAAGGCGTTCACGGACTCTGAATCCTGTGCCGGACTTCATACTGAGGGCAATTTTGCTGGATCTGCAGACCTTAATTGGCTTATTTCTCAGTTGACAGTGAACAGCCATTCGCTGACATACCTGTTGGTGCCGTATACCGGATCCATAACAGTGAATGGAGAAGTCCTTCACCGGGCACCTGTGTCAACGCTTCCCTGTCCTGAACTTTAATCCCTTAATAAGCTGCAGTTTTTTTAGCCTGAAAACACTGGAAACAACGATCAGCAGTTTTTTCACTGTCAGCTTGACCCTCTACTGTATATATTTTTTGACCTTGCCTGTAAACTGGCAATAAATACATAAATAATATTTTTTGAAGGGTTACGAACATAGCCCTTGTTGAAAACATTTATGTAAAATCGAAATTTTAAATGCAAGTATATACACACAACATAAAATGCAGTTAAACATTTTACATTTTATGTACGCTACACATAAATTGAAATAGTCCCTTTAAGTCACTTTAAGTCACTTAAGTGAGGGAAGTAGGCTTTCGCCCTTGAGCTCCCTATTCACATGCAAAAATGTCAATAGTACAAACGTTAGCAAAGATATATCTGACAATTGAAAATGTAGGGTCATCGATATGTGTGGGCCAGGCACAACCTGCCACTGTTTACACAATCTTCATTATATTGACAATAGTTTCTCAGAAAATGAGTATCTAGTTTGAATTTAAATGTGTCAACAGTTTCTGAAAGGACCACCTCGTCAGGGAGTCCGTTCCATGCTCCAACGACCCTCTGCGAAAAGGCGTTCCGACAGACTTCCGTGTGGACAAACTTCCGCTGCAGTTTAAAGGGATGACTCCGCAGATGTTCCGTCCCAGCCAATTCGAAGAAGTCAGCAAATTCTAGGGCACAATCGCGGCCTCTGACAATCCGGTAGGTTTGGATGAGGTCACCGCGTAGTTGCCTGTAATTTAGAGGAAACAAATCAAGTTCACCAGTCTGGCTTCGTAAGGCAGATTACTTAGATTCTTGACCATCTTCGTAGCCCTCGCCTGCACTCGTTCCAGCTGTAGATAATCCTTCTTAAACCACGGACACCAGGCCTGGATGGCATATTCCAAGTGAGATCGAACAAATACCCCGTAGGTTTTTCGGAAGAGTTCCTTATCAATCTGCACAAATCCACGTCTGAGCGCAAATAAGACCTGTGTAGCGCGTTTAGCTGCCTTTAAAAACTGTGAAGATGGTTTAAGTGAGGAGTTTATTAGAACACCGTGGTCCTTGTGTTCCTCAAAAATTGAAAGGGGCTGCCCATTGAGAATGTATTGGTAGGAATCATCCTGTTCACTGGTCCTTCTGGTACGCAGTCTTAGGACCACACACTTCCCAACGTTAAAATTTAAGAGCCAAAGAGCAGACCAGCTGCTTAGACGGTTGAGATCCTCTTGAAGTGCGTGCCTATCGAAATCAGATCTGATGACCCTCCACAATTTAACATCATCTGCAAACATGATGGCGCTGCAATCCAGGTCGTCGACACAGTCGTTGATGTACACTAAGAAGAGTAACAGCCCTAATACCGAGCCTTGGGGGACACCACTTAGAACCGGAGTAGGTGTTGACTTCGAGGTATCGACGCACACAGTTTGCAATCTATCTGTAAGGAAGTCTGCGATCCATGTCAGCAGCATTCCTCTTATGCCGATTTCAGATAATTTGTAGATGAGACGTTTGTGTGGGACACTGTCAAACGCCTTCTTGAAATCGGTGTATATGACGTCAACCCTACCATTTTCGTCCAGTGCACGAGTCCAATGCTCTGTGGAGAGTAATAAGCTAGAAAGACAGGAGCGATTCTGTCTGAAGCCATGCTGGAGATCTGAGAGTAATTGGTTTTCCTCAAGGAACTTCATGGTTGCCTTCTTGATTATTGATTCCATTTTTTTACAGCAAATGAAGGTTAGGCTGACAGCCCGATAATTGTTGACATTAGATCGAGCACCACTCTTGTATATGGGGTATATATTTGCTGCCTTCCATTCAGATGGCAGTTTTCCCTGATTCAAATGACGAATTAAATATACGCGCTAGTGGTTTGGACAGTTCGCTGGCCAGTTCTTTCAAGAACTTGGCCGGTATATCGTCCGGACCAGATGACTTCGCTTCTTTCAGATTTCGCAGTTCTAGTTCCATGAGAGGTTCCTGGAAGATTATATATTCAAGCACTGGACCGGCGTCACCATTCCCATCCATGATGCAAAGTTAATGGTTGGCGGAAAATAGTTCTACGGGGAATGTCATCGATTATCAAAAATTAAGCAGTCTAATTGTCGTTTGAACATATCCAGGATATTTGACGTCATTATTTCGCATTGAAGGGAGTTCCATGGTCAGGCCACTCGCTGACTGAAAGAAACTTTTCGTTGAGCAAAGCATATTCATTCGCCTGTGACCTTATATCCATGACCGCGCAGGTGAGGCATGATTTTAAACTCAAAAAAATCTTCGGAAACCAGCGAACAGGCATGTCTCTGGATGATTCGGAATGTCCATTGAAGGTCACATCTCATTTGTATGTAAGATAAAGGAAACATATTAAGCTTGATAAGTCTTTGTGGATAGGACAGTGTCCTAACACCGTCCACCAATTTTGCTGCCCGTCTTTGCACCTGCTAGATAGGATCACCGTTTTTTTCGTCCATGGCATTCATGCTGGAATTCCGGGTCATGATTTCTTTGGTTATTGCGTACGTATCCGTATAGGATCTTGGGATGCTCCAAAGAGTTCTGTAGTATGGTTAGCTCATTGTTCCTACGGAGTCAGTTTTGCCTCACGCTTACAGACACTCCATTGTCGTTTGTATTCTTGTAAGTGTACGACGCTCCTCGTTAGTCGAAACCGTTTCCACGTCTTATTTCTTATTTTAAAGGCTATCTGAAGGTCGCGGTTTATCCACAAAGGACGATTTTTTGTTTTATTTTATTAAAGGGGCAATATAGATTAATGAGTCTTTTAACCAACGAGTTGAACGTTCTGCAGCATTCTTCCACATTTCTCCGTTATGTGGTTGTTCACGATATTGCTGAGCTTTGCGTGCGCATGCTGGAAAAATCTCCCTTCAAGATGTTTGTTTCCATATTTTTAAGTGCGTCAGGCTGTAAGAACCTGGAATACTCAATGAGCACTGCAATAGTATCACTAGCATCAATTGGCGGGGGACCTTGTTAATCCAGCACACTTTCCTCGTCTTGAGTGAGCATGATGTCTAGACAACTCAAACGTTGTCCTTCCCTAACGCGTGTCACAAATGATACATTCTGGAAGAGTAATTTTTCGCCTGCTATCTCAAGCAAACAATGACCGATTGTATCCGTTGGACCTGAAACAGTCCAAGTTTCCTAGTCGATGTTAACAGCCTTAAAGTCTCCAACGATAAGGACATCTTTGCTGAAACAAATATTTGTCAGCTCCGTTAGGAGAATGACATCGCGTTTGACATTCTGGTTCGGGGGATGGTATGCAACTGTGAATGCCAGTGGCTGGGCGTACTTAGTTGTAAGAGTTAAGGATAAAACTTCAACCATGCTGTCATGGAATGTACCTCAGAAATCGAAGTTATGTTAGAGCTTACATAAACAACCATTCCTCCTCCGCGGCTTCTCCCGTCTCTTCTAAAGTTTTGATAACCATGGAGGGATAATTTGTGTTCTCGAATATCTTCTGAGTGACACGTTTCTGTCAGGGAAATTATATCTGATGTTTTTTTCATTAAAATACGTCCAGACCTTACTCATTTTATTGCAAAGGCTCTGGAAATCTGAGTACCTGACCTTTATTGTCCGTCTTTTTGGCAAGGGCCAGCTCTGATGATATAAGGAGTCTGCCACATGAAGGACCTCTTCATCACTATGATTTTCCTGTCCGGTATTTGGAGTCATTTTCCCCCTTTTCAGTCCTCCTATTCAGTTCGGATCTCAGCTCCCTCAATTTGTGTCTTTCCGCCGGTGCGTAATCCGGCTGAAAAAACACCTCTCTATATGAGTAACGGAGAGCAATTCTCCATTCTATAAGGCGTGAGGCCTGCATTTCCTTTTCGAGAATGATTTTAAGAGTCCTCTGGTGATAAAATTTCATAAGAAGCATTCGCTTTCCCTAGACGAAAGACTGTGTGCATGGTAACGTATTATCCATCTTGAAGGACGGCATTATAATATGTTTGGAACATATTTAGGTCATGTTTTACTCATTCCTTTGCAATCGTAGAAGTTGACTCAGGAGCCCCTTTCATACCGACAATTATTCTGCGGTCAAGATACTTGTTTGGTATTTTGATGCTCTTTTTCTTTGACGGAGTTTGACATCAGGAAGAATTATATCTCAGTAGACTACGCTATCTGCGTTAGAGTTGAAATGTTTGTTTGACGCAATGGTTTCGGCCTGAGAACCTTCACAGTCGCCCTGCTGTAATGTGCTGTACACAGAACTACCATATTCACTTCCATAAACTGGCTGTTGAATGACCTCCCTTACTGAGTTGTCCTTGTGGTGGAATGGAGTGATTACGCCCCCTTCCAGAATAAATGGGAAGCCCTTCTTATGGTTTCTAATAGGTTTTTGAGGTTCTTCCTCACTGTTCCTTCAATATTGTTCGGTGATTTGGTACGGTCAGTTGCCGTTCCATGTAATTAAACTTCACTCATCATTGTTGCATTAACATCGAATGCCTTGTTATTCAGCAGAGGTTTTTTGCCTGGAATTTCTCCTGGAGACGTAACTCGCTTCCTCTTCCAGGGTGGTTTTGAATTTACAAAAACTATTTCTTCTTTACAAGGGTATACTTTGTTTTTCTGTTGAAGTGTTGGCGGAATATGAAGGGATTTCCTTTGCTGTCCTCTAGAATAGACACAATGATGTCAGTCAGTAGGCCTTGCTTCTCTTCGCGTAGCTGGACTCACTGCTTAAGTTCCTAACAACCAACACAAGATGGGTTGCTGTGGAATACACATCATTTGTTGCAGTGTTATCAGTTTCTGATGCCAATACTCTAGTCCTGTTTCTTTTTTTGTGTCTCCTGGAGTCCACTGTGAATAATCACCCTGGAGTCTGATGATTTCGTCGGTATTTTTTCACAAGAGACTGTTAATGAATAAAAAGTTGTTCTCAGAAGACGTTCCGTAGTTAAAAAATTTCAATGATAACCCACGAGCAGTGTGCTCGTGTTGCAGTCTGTAATGCATTGATCATCATTACGGCAGGTCACCAGATCAAATCCCTGTGGTGCGACTGTTAGGGACGCGGCCTTTTTGACTGTGACTGCTACCAGTAAACGGGTACTGGCTTCTTGTTGTGTCACCTTGAGTCCACTGTGCTTAAACGCCATGCAGTCTAATGATCCTACGGGTATTTTTTTGCCAGAGGCTGTTTATGTATTAAAAATTATTATCAGTTACTGTTCCAACGCTCATGGAGCAGTTGGTAGTGCAGTGGTGTTGGGTACGAGAGGTCACGGGTTCGAATCCTGGGGACTTTGTTTGTAGATGCATGCTCTATGATTGAATGGATCATTGCTAGTTGTTTCCTAACTTTTCAATCTGCTCTGGAACAGTGCTGGATACTTTCAGAAGATTTGTAAGGATGTATAAACTTCAAGGTATGAAGTTAAGGAAAAAAACGACCAAGCCGTTTGTAGTTTTCGAAGATCTTGGAGAAAATCTGTTAAGAAGAGAGTCTTGTTCAGAGAGATAGAATATTGCACAGGACTGTTAAGGTCGAAGTTGAGATATATTCCTTAGGCACGAATTGAAAGTAGTAAGCGTTGAATCGGATCCTTGTTGATTTGGTAGTTCCGGGCGCACTGGTGGTGAAAACGAGACAGAGCGTGAACTTCTTTATTCCAGTTAAGGAGGCAGAAGGGCCATTTGATGAGGACTGTATCATGTGCACAAACAGGAACATTGGCTTCCCAAAGTTGCAACAGTGGCCAGTTGATCAACATACCGAAAAAGGTGAAAATAAACGAGGTCAAAAAATTGAATCAAAATTTTAAGGTTGCGCCAACTCTTCAACATCCAGGTAAGGATCTTATACACTCTTGATAATGAATACTGTAAGAGATCCCCGCGCAGGGGCCTATAACTGAAAGGAAAGTAAATAAGATGTTGTAAGGGGGTTGTAAATGTCAAAAACACAGATGTTTTACTATTTTGGTGGCTCTCCTTTGAAATAATTCGAGACCTTTTGACCATGAATTGCTTGGGGGCTCCAGAGTTGTATAGCACATTCCCAATGTGGCCTCCGAAGTGTTCACAAAATCTTATGTAATAATCAACAAAGGCTATCCCGATAGCGTGCAAAAAGACAAGTATCTTTTGAAAATCTAGAATTAGGTGAGGGAAGTTATAAGAAATTTTTTGTCAGTGCACCAAGTTACTTTGTGTTACCTCGTCTTGCAGAGCTGCACTGTGGGGCTCGAACTAATTGGGAAAATTATCTGCCTCTCAGCCTAACTTACATATGATGTAAATTAATTGAAACCATACTAACAAATGCGGTAATAAAGTTTCTGCATAAGTACCACGTACTATCAAGGTCATAGCGCGGCTTCAGGCCCAAACGCTCTTGTTTTTCCAATTTATTGCTTTTGAACGAACAGTGGACTCACGCACTCCACAAAGATGATAGGGCTCAATTCATCTACAGTGATTCCAAGGATTTCGATAACACAACTCACCACGCCTTGGCCAAAAATTATCTGAAATTAAAATAAGGGGATAGCTGTTGGCAGTAATCACATATTTTCTTACAGGCAGCTTGTGAATGGTGTATATCGATACCTCAAAGTCAACCCCTACCCCCGTTCTAATTGATGTCCCTCAATACTCAACATTGCGGCCATTTCTCGTCTAAGTTTTACGACAATTTATATTGCTGGGCTCTCATGTTTGCTGGAGCTTTTCAACTTCTACTACTACTACTACTACTACTACTACTACTACTACTACTACTACTACTACTACTACTACTACTACTACTACTACTAATACTACTACTACTACTACTACTACTACTACTACTACTACTACTACTACTACTACTACTACTACCACTACTACTACTTCTAACCATAACAAGCGTGGTTTGAATTTTGAGTAGCACGAAGAGGAAATTTTTAATTGAGTCTAAATACTGCAAGCAGCCCTCTTCCGTCAAAAAGTGGGTTAAAAAACGCTTTTCGTCAACAATCCTTCGCCTGACTATCATCGATATCCTTATCGTCCGGCCAGAACAATTTTCTACCAAACGGTCACTCTTTCGCGAAAGACTTCCTGCAAATCTCGGCTTGAGCTACGCAGCCTACTTGTCAAAAATGGCAACAAACTGTTCATAAAAATTAGCTGAGCTTCATCTATAAAAGCTGAGTTGATCATTTCTACACTGCTTAATGTTCAGCTCGTCAGTTTATCCAAAATTGGCTTACCTGAAAACGTTCACGAGGCCTTTATTCTTTGCAATATTTTGACAAAAGTAGCATAAAAATAGCCATTGTCCACAGTTGTGCCATAGAGATACCTCATTGCACTGCACATTCTTCCTTTTTCGTAAACTCATAGCATGAAAAATATGTGCACTGTTACACAAAGTAATATTAATTATTTATTTATTGCCAGTTCACAGGCAAGGTCGAAAAGGAATATACAATAGTGGGTCGAGCTGACAGTAAAAAAACTACTGATTGTTCTTTATAGTGTTTTCAGTAGAAAAAGTGCAGCTTATTGAACGGATTAAAGTTCAACACAGGGAATTATTGACACAGGTGCATGGTGTAGTTCTTCTCCTTTTATTTTTGTGGATCAGGTATTCTGTACTAGCAGCAGGTATGACGGCGAACGGCTGCTCGCTGTCGACTGAGGAATAACCCGATTACGGACTGCAGAGCCAGCAATATTGCCTTCAGCATGAAGTCCGGCATCGGATTTAGAGTCCGTGGACGCCATCAGAACGGCATAGGGACGATCATACGAACCTAGACATTTTAACAGCACGCGCTTACCAATCGGCCACCGCATCATGACGGCGAGCGATAGCGCAAACTTTAGTTAATCCTATGGGCGAAAGAAAATGCCGATATAATTTTTAGTGGATTCCAGGTGTTGGCTGGCAAGATTGATCATCTCGAGGAAGAGATTGAGAAGAAGAAAATCTTGTTACAGTCTAGGTTAGACACAGTCGACGATAAAAATGAACCTATTGAACGGACCTCGCGTAAAAGGTTCGCCAGGAACATTTTCAGTAGACGTTACGGCAGCCCCAGAACAAACAGTGAAAATGCAAGACATAAACGACCAGGGAGAGAACTCGAAAAAAATAAATCTGTCAGTAAAAGGGCATAGAGTAATAGACAATCTCTTCCGAGACATACATCCGCAAAAAATGAACCAGAAAAGACGACTAGCGTGCCGCCTATCACGCTATACGCCGTGCGCCCTAAACCAAGTAATGAATTGCAAAAACATTTCCAGCTTGATATACCCAGAACGAGTAGTGCAATCGATTAGCTTATCAGAACAACTGATTACAATGCACTGCCCCCCTCTGCCAGCTGCTTGTCATATGTCTGGCAAAACAGGCCCCGAACAAGCATCTGCTCCGACATCCCCAGCGAATATATTGTCAGAACAATACTTAATTTGTTGAACGATAACTCATTGGTAGATGTCAATCAAATTGATAGAGAAAAATGCATCATTCTTCAGGGACTCTCGAAATCGAATGAAATCACATCCATGGAGCGAATTTTGAATGACCTAATGCTCTTCCAGGGCCTCCTCAATGTCATCTTGGAACCCTCTGATGCAGTAAAAGTGGTCAAAACCTTCCGCCTTGGGAAACAGGCAAAAACTTCACTTGAATCAACATGCTATCGACCTCTCAAAGTTGTGCTGGTCAGTAGCTAGCAGTGTAGGCTCATTCTTTCCAGGCGATTAAGAACAAAAGGCTCCAACCCCGGTGTTTTTTTCAATGGGACTTTTCACCAACATAAAGTCTGAAACGTCGCATACTAGTTCTAGAACTGAAAAAGTGGTTTAGCGAGAGGGAGTGTAATTTGGTTATCTACAACAACCAACTGCGACAGCGTGCACCATTGTTCCATTGGGCAGGTCCGGTACGGATAACCGCGCCGCCGAGACATTAACTGAAGGCTCAAGCCACCTCGTACCCACATGTCCCTTAAATTGGAAGTTAAAATTCATGCACACCAATGCGCAAAGCATGTACGCAAATTTTTACGAGATGAAGATC